>WEKY01006900.1:0-14595 GCA_013390045.1 Picathartes gymnocephalus | reverse complement strand
CAAAATAAGTAAATAAAATTGTCCAGCAAAAAAAAAAAAAAAAAAAAATAACAGTCTAGAAATGTGATCATGTCTGTTTGCAAGACTGGGTTATTTCATTCATCCAGACTACTAATATCCAGATTTGCCATTATCTTTTCCCAAATTTTACTGTGGATAAAGATTTTTCCTGTGATGAAATATTTCCTCTAATTTAGCAATCAATCTCTTGCTAGATAAGAACTACCCAGCTACGTAAAGTGAGACATATTCTTGGCCTGCACATGTCTGTCTACAATAAATAAAAATTTAAAAAATAAATATGATTTTTTTATAAAGAAGCCTGCCAGTAATTGCTAATTGGAAACAAAAAACTCAGTCTAAAACATAGAACAGAGAGGGTATTGGTTAAAATTCCTGGAAGAGTTATTACCTTCCATACATATTACTGATTGCCTGGTGGTATGATTTCTTGCAGTTAAAAGACATAAATGTGATAGTCTGCATTCAGCAAAGTAATAATTCTTTTCTTTCCTTTTTCAGAAAAATTCTTAAGCAGATTTTTAGCTTTAAACCAAGTCCTACAGAAGTCACTGACTGCTATACCCAAAGTTAAGCCCATGCCAGCTTGGTTTGAGGAGTGGCCCTACTGAAGCTCAAGGATAAGAGCAGATTTCACTAGTTAGCAGCTACCTGAATCACCATGGTTGTGGTGGTGAGAGTAGAAAAGCATTTGCAGCTGTGTCAAAGCAGTGCCAGAGGGACAGTTTGTGGTGTGTTGCAAACAGAAAGGTGACCAAAAACTTACAAAAAAAAAATCAAACTATGGGCTGACCCTGTCTAATATCCTGTCTCCAGCAGTGTCCAATACCAGATGTCAAGGAAAGAGGCATATTTCTCTTGACCACCTTCCTAATATCCAATGACAACCAGTTCAGTAATTCCTGGGCCTTTGTAAGCAGCAGCTTCCCATCACATTTTTCTTCTCTGAACTTGCGCAATTCTTTCTTGAAACCTTGCATACTTAACATGCCCACTGCTCTGGTGCCCTCTCTGTGGAGCACCCTGCAGAGGTATTTTGTGTTTTGTTTTCAGCACTCATCTCATTTGATGTCCCCTGGTTCCTGCTACAGAGGAAATGATGAATGCTTTTTCCCTGTTATTTATTTCCCATTGCACTGATTGCCTTATTAGGAACTACTAACAACAACTTCGATAGTCTTTCCCACAGAGCTCTAGTTTAATTCTTCCTTCAACAAAAGCATTTGATCACTCTTGGTTTTCTCTTCGCATTTTCTGTTTTTTCTCTGTTCTTAAGTGACTACACTGTACTCAAGGTGTGGGAGAACAAAGGTTGTGGCATTTTCTACTGTGCTATTTTTTTTCTCAGGTAATTCCAGGTACACACACTATCACTTTAACCCATATAGAGCAGTGGTTGAGGGTTTTTTCTGTGAAAACCAAGATCCTATTTCCATACAGAAGTAGTCCCACCAGAACTGCTCAAAGTATAAGTTAAGCTGGAACTTTTTTCACTGACATGCAGTTTACAATTATCTACACTGAAATTCATCTGCCATTTTCTTACTTTATGTCTTAGTTCTATGAGGCTTTTCTACAGTTCTTTTTAATTAGGCTTTATCTCTACCTCCTAAATAACAGATATAATCTGGAGATTCTGATATATTTCGCACCCTTTTCCAAATCTGAAACCCTTGTGGGCTCCATTGATGGCCAGCTTGCACTGTAAAAAAACGATTATTAGTTCCTGCCATCTAATTTTATCCCTTATTTTAGTTGTGCAAGGTTTATCCATGATATCCTGTGGCTGATTAGATTCATGAAGAATCTAAGGGAGATTCTGAGGGAGAGTGCTGCTGTCCGATGCCAAGAAAAGAGCTGTGCATCCTCCTTGTCTCACTGCCCAAAAGCAATAGCAGTATCTGAAAATCCCCTTGTCAGTAACGCAGGTTTGGCCCCAGTTACCAGAACCTCATTAACAGCTTCATGGACATAGCAGTTCTGCACCTCTTTGTTCAGTGCAATGATGGGGAAATGCCTGTGCTCTCTCTCTCTAATGAACAAGATTCCCTTCAATCTCAGATGTATTAGGACACGCAGCAAATCCAGCAGGTGTAGGCAAGCATATTCTTCATCCTGCAAGACTTTTCACTTTGGAAGCTTTTCTTAGCTTTTTACAGACCTCTCAGCCTTCCCTGTGATCTGTCAGCCAAATTCCAGGGGTGTCTCTATCATCCACACTCCCTTTCCACCTTTAACCTCTTGCAATTGTAAATGTTCCTTAATGTGACACAGAGCATAGCTCCTGTTTCAAGTGCTTGGCATAATGACAGGACAGTTGCTCGTGCTCTCTGTGGGCTGTGTGAGTGCTCAAAGAATTTTTTACCCAGAAGGCAATTGCTTGAGGCAAATTTAGCGTATTTGGGCGAGTGTCAATAATAATAATAGAATAACTGTGTCCTCCCTCTCTCGTGGTTAGGGAAGAAAAAGTATGGGCACACTTCATTGTACCTTGTAGTGTATATAGTATCTCATACCAACTGAAAGCCAGAAGTAATCATTTTACACATTTTTATTCTAGCTTTTTTGAGGATATTGACAGTTACAGCGAAGTTTGAAATAAAATTAGGGCAAAGGCATATGGGAGCTGGGATTCAGGCCAGTCACTCCTCTGACACACAGGTATGGTTTGAAGTAAAATCACAATGACTTGCCAGAGTTCAGAAAGGGAAGTCAGGGGATCCCCAGATGAAATGACTTAGAATTATGTTTAGCAGTCATGGTCACACTAATACTGTATGGATCCCTGTATAGTACCAAAAAATAAAAATTTTTGAAATTCACCTAGATAACAGGAGACATGTCTCTACTGCTGTATTTCCTCTCCTTTTTTGGCCTATGTTTCTTATTAATCTGTTGCAAAGTATTTGAAGTCCAATTTTGAGAGACAAGCACAGTGCCAGTAAAATGACCACTATGATTCAATTTGCTCCCACTGAAGAAAATTAGAGTAGAAAAAATATTTTCTTTGTGATAAAGTATCATTCATTAGAAGATATAAGAGAAAATTTCATCTTGCTTTCTTCCAGAAGTTCTTCCCCTTCTGTGACTGATGCTGAGACCTCCACTCCTTAGGTCATGGTAATCTCTTTTAGTGTTGTTATTTGCTCAAGCTGCCTGTCAAGAGAATGAGAGAGAAAAGAGGAAATAGCTCTGCACTAGCTCTTCAGGTCACCAATTATGAAGGTCTCCCCTTTGCATTTTGGTCAATTATTTAGGAAATCTCCCTCTGAAATTAAAAAGTATCTTGGAACCAGCATATACCCTTAAAGCAAAATTATGCTGTTATTTTCCTCTGATACATGGCTGAAAATAGGTTTATATTTGGTTATTTTTCTAATACAACATGACAGGTCCCAGTAGGTCCCGGCTCAAAACCACCATTTCCCCTCCACCCCATCCCGTTTAACGGTAATGAAGCAACTGTTCAGACTAAGTAACAGATGACGACATAACACCTGTGAAAATACAAGGTCAAAAATACCATGATGTCATTGTAAATCTGCAGGAATTAAATAAAATTATGAAAATTGCAGTGTCTTTATTTCACACCATGTATCACCCACAAGGCAATCCTGAGAGTGTGGGTGTTGAGACAGTAAGAAGTTCAGCACTGAGCCCTGGAGAAAGCCAAAACCCCTGCTTGTAGGGCTGAGCCGTGTCTCGTTGCTATGACACCATATGGTCTCTGAAGCCCAGGTTTCCATTAATTTCAGTAGACTTAATGTCGTCCCAAACACACAGCTTAGAGTTTCACCTTGCATATATGCTACATTTTCCCTCTGACTCAGAGGTTTTGTCCACCTTCAAACAGCTACAGGCAGCTCTTAGGCCGAGACAGTCATGACTCCGGAGCCATGCCATTTTCTTTCAACCTTTGAACAATGGGCTCCAAACCCCAAATTCGAGCTTTGTTTAGTCTGTGGGCTATTTTCTGTGCTGTAGAAATCACCTGGGTACCACACTTAAGCTTTCTCCTCCTTCCATGCCTCTCAAACCAAGGCTTTAAATATTACAGCAGAAACTAGAGGCATTCAGGGCTAGGATTTCAAAGGGCAAAAGCTGTGTTTGTGCACACAATATTTGAATGAACACTTGTTGCATGCCTAATCCCCCTCACGTGCAGGAGAAAGGGTGGATTTGCATTTGTAAGATAGCTGTGTCATACCCCAGAGCTCATTTGGCCAAGGCTGCCATCTACCACTTTGTGTGAGCCTGTAGTTTACATCTGTTCATTTTGCTGACAGAGTTGGGTAACGTGTGGCTCCAAGAGGGATAAATTAGACTTTAATTTTTGACAGTTTGCCCTTGTGCCTTTTCTAGATGTCTGGGAGATTCCTACTGTGGCGTTGCTCTTGTGCCATGGCTCCTGCCAAGGTTTGGGTGCTTTCAGCTGTGTCTGGTGAGGTTTCATTTCTCTGTGCCCATATGTAGCATAGAAGGTGGCTCAATATTTCCTCCCTTCCGCTTCAAAGTCCCAAGGCTGAAGGAGCATGTCAGGAGAAAACCTGCCCTGATTACAAGGATGGAGTGCTTGATTTTCTGAAGATATGGTTTGAATAAATGATGTCCTGCTTTGGGGCATTTTTAAGCATGAGATTCACGTATGTTCTTTCACTTCCATGAACTACTCTGTTGAATAGATGAGCTCACAAAAGAAATAATTAACATAAAAGGAGGAAAGGGGGAAACAGTATGCTCAAATCATTGGCATTGCCTTTCCTTGGGATATTTCAACTGACTTTGTGCCCTTTGTGGCTTCATACTGTAGAGTTTTCTAAATGTAAATCTTTCGGCTTCATTCCCCACAGAGGTATCCACATACTGGTTCATAAGTCCCCTGCTCTTCTCTCAGCAGACAGGTTATGTGTCACTCACAAAGTTTCTGCTTCATTCTGCTGCCAGCAAGCTCTGAAAAAGATTCCCAAGTCCTACAAATCCTTTATCAATTGCATTAGCCTCCAGGGAAGGATGTCATAATAAGTGCTATCTGACTGTGGCAGATGTTTATCTGCATGGCAGCTTGGAGTTTACAAATATGGCAACTCCAGTGCAATCACCGTTGTACTTTTTCTGTTAGAAGCAGGTGTACTGTGCTTTGAGGGTAACTGATAGACTCTCAGATTTGTGGTCTTTAAATGGTTAAAAAGGCTAGAGCCAGTGTGAGAAAGCGCTTTTTTTACAACATTTCTAACAAGCTGAACAAAATCCAGGCCTTGTTTAATGAGCACATATTTTATACAAATAAGCTCAAACAAGCTTACCCATCTCTAATTAAACTAGAAAGGAAGCATTTGTCCTAATTGGACTGCATAACTGAAGAATTAATTGTGTGGCTGCTTAGAATTGCAATCTTATGGCCCAGTTCACAGAAAATACCTTCATGGTAGGACATACACAAGTTTGCTCTTGTCTTTAACCAACACATAAGCCCATGTGTGATTTTGATGCTTTGGTTTTGTTTTTTAAAGAAAGAATGTTCACACAGACATACATGGGTCTTAGTGGAGAGTATGTACAGTATTTCAATACTTTAATTAGGCCACAAAAGAATAGTTCTCTATCATTGTAATTAGGTACTCAGTTAACTCCAACAGTGAAAATGCTGTGCTAACTTATTTATGTATATCAAAAGGGTGACTATGACATTGACTTGGCTTCCAGAAACAAAAAGCCTGACATGGGAATTCATATTTCCTTCCAGTAAGGCCTGGCTCTGTGCATGGCATTGCAAGAAGCTCAGGAGCTGTTGGAGTAACATCTGCCACCATTGGAGTGCGTTTATTAAAACAGAGGAGTAACATTGATAAACACCTCCCTGTGAATCTTCCAAGTCTCTTTTGCTCTGTTTATTAACTGGAGCAAGTTTTGACGACTGAGCACGCCGTACATCCAACCCTGCTGTGAGAGAGGAATGACATGCTGCTAGCCCTGAGCACTGCCGGCAGGACTGTCAGCACAGCCCCCGCTCCAAGATCTCTGGCCGTGATACATGAGAGTGCTGCACAGCTGTCAGACACAAGCCAGGGCATGAGGCAGGTTGGCAGTCATGGGAACCTCACTTTAGCTCATAAACTAAATACTTTCTATATGTCTCCCATCTGAAACCCTGCTTCTGTCTGGCCAAGCTCCTGTGACTCCACTGCAGTTCTTCTAGAGTAGTGTTTTCAAACTAGTGTAAGCAATGACTATCTTTCAAACTTCGCTGTAAACAAGATATTGAATTACTTCAAAAGGCCATGAAATTCCTTTTTGAGAAACAGTAGCTGTGAGAACACCAGCCCTAATATTTTGTATGCTCTAGCACTAGTGACAACATAGGCCTAACCTCAAATTTTTCTTGGCAGGGACTGAGCATAATGTAGGTCAAGACTTGAAGATTTGGCTACATATGAATGTGAACAATGGAGGAAAAAAGCATAAAGCATTGAGTGATAAGTTTTTCATACTCTTCTTGATTGTTCTGTCTGCAAGAAGAGTGTTGTTATTCTGCAGCATAGGCAATAAGTATGTGTTATATTAACTGCTCATCTTTTGATTCTATTTGATCTTTCAATGCATAGGAAGTTTATTTGTTAGGCTCATTTCTTCTTCCTGTATCAGGTTTTCATTTAAAAGTTCCCAAAGCACCTATCTGCCTTTTTCTTATTTAGAACTTTTTATTGTTTGGGTCATGCCTGTTTCCATTTATTTTCCAAGATGTTCATAAAGTGGACAGAAAACCAGAGGATCTTCCTAAGTTAGTCACAGTAACTAGAAATTCAGACCTGAATATTATGCAAGACAAAATTAAAGGCCTTCATAAAAAGACATCTGTATTATGTTGGCGCTGCTGCAAATCTTGGTGGACCAAATTTAGCCAGGAAATGCCTAGAAACTGGTAGAATTCTTCCTTGTAACTCCAGAGCAAACCCTCGCACTCAATCTAAAGCTGTACCAGATATATCTACAGTATGTGTGCATTTTTCTACGTGTCCTAAACTAAAGCAAAGGAACATGAACTACAGGGACTATGAAAAGTGTTGTAAATGTACTCCTTATGGACACAGTTCTGCTCTTAGCACCATGGGATGCCACTTCAAAACCACTGACACCCAAATTTTCTGGACTTGTGGGTCCATGCTGAGAAAAGCTCTGGGTCTACAGCAGCAATCCATTTTGTGGTCAGGTTTCCCTAGCTGGGACCTAATTTCTAGCATATGCCACCAAGAATGTCAGCCAGGATGCCAGAGGGAGCAGCCTGTATACTCCTCACTTGAAGGGAGTCTTTATAATGAATCTCCAATTAATGTATGAAACAACAGTCATTCTTTGGATTCCCAAGGTTCAACCACCTCAACTAAGATTAACATCAATCACTGTTAACCTACACTTCTGTTGGCATTTTAGAGAGGGAAAGAGAACAGGCTTTGACCCTCCTTGCTTCTATATGGGTCAGTCATAATGATTCATGCCCAGGATTTTAAATAGGCTCATGAAGTGAATGATTGCACATTCTTGTTACAGGTAAAGCAGTACAAAACATCACATCTACTTTCTAGGATTTTTTTATTTAAATAAAATGCTGAAGCAGTTGAGTAAAAATGTTTACTCCTAGGATGTGTGGACACAGCTGTCAAGGGGCTGTGTGGATTAAAGCATTGTTTTTAATCTGTACAACTGCCAGCGGTATGTGGCCACAATAATGAACAAAAGAGTCCCCATGCAAAATAACAGCTGAAACATGAACTTTTCTATCCTGTATAAAATAGCTCAGTGGTTGCAGTCCAGTCAGTGACTTAAATGAAGAGTGCAATTCTCTGTTTGGTGTTGTGTGGGAAATAGGTTGCACTGTCAAAAGCCTTGACACATAATTTGGCGCAGTTGGCCAGTCTGCTGCAGTGAGAGGAGGCTGGTGCAGTCCAGAGACCAGACTGACTCTCAGTGATAGGGAAAACAATTGCTCTCTTGAGAAAAGTCTGGTCTTTGCCTGGCAGCCTCTTTTAATGATCTGAATTGTGTTAGTACAGGAAATAATACTTTACCCAGTTTAGGAAATATACACAAAAACTTCTGGTTTTATCCATGGCAAAGCTTCATTGCAATACTAGGTACTAGGTAAAGGGGTATTTCTTAGCCACCCTCTTTATGAATACAGCATCCTCAGGCAACCATCAGTGTTTTTAATTTAGCCTCTTCAAATAATTGTGTAGCATTACTCACTGCTTTCCCAACACAATCTGTGTATCTTGGCCTGGAGTCCATCTATCTCACCACAGGAATGAAGAGTTAAAGTCTGCCATCACTCAGAATGGTGTAAGTGTTGAGAAAGTACTTGAGGCCAGTGGAGTCATACTGGATTTATGTAGGTGTAAGTGACAGCAGAATTATTAAGTGTCTATTCAATACCAGCAAAATTCTAAGATGCTCTATGATTCAGTCTCCAGTTCTCAATTTTTTGCATTGGACAAGTTAAAAAATATTTGACACATTCTTTAATAGCAGGGTATAAGGTATAATTTATTACAATCCAAATACAAAAGTGTCACAAGAGAAAGGAATTAATCAGTTAGACTAGGAGGGCATAAAGAGCCAAAGATAAGATGCACAAAGCCAGAAAGGAAAAGGGAAAAACCTCCCAGGGTCAAATACAGGAAGATATTGCTTCTCCATGGAACTTTCTTTATCAGTTGACAAATGTTCATAAATTCAGCAGAGCTGAAGGAGCACCTGCCTCTCTCTGGTTCTGGGGACAGAGGCAGTGTGTGCCACCTGTCTAAGGCTGCCTTAAGGTAAAGCAGGCCCAGACTGTTTTTGGAGTGGTATACTGACACTGATTTATGTCTGGTACGACAGACATGACAGTGAAGAGAGATTCCTTGTCAAAAGGAGGTTCCTATGGAACAACCTGTTCTGTGTAACCCTCTCCTGCAAGAGACCTACGGGTGTGCAGTGTGTGCAATCAAAACAGAGCTGCAGGCAACATATGTAATCAGTGAAGGCATGTTGAGCACGGGCCAATCTCAGGAAAGCTGTAGGTGATATTTTTGCTGCATATAAATGAGGTCTGCCAGTGATAACTTGTGTCTTGAACCAATTTCCTGTTCAGAAATGTATGCTCATAAATTGTTCAGAAATCATAAATTGTTGCTGAAAGAGCACCTTCCTTCTCATGAAGAACCACTTAAAATTATGCTTATGGGGACACAAAACCCCCAATCTCTTCTCACATTTTGTGCTCCTCTGTTGCAATGAGAATGTGAGTTCACTGTGCAGGAGTTTTTGGAGCCAATGTAAATCGTCCAAGCTGCGCTGAAAGCAATATAATTGTGCCTTTCTCACACCAATGAAGCATTGCTTTTGTTTTCCTAGAAAAACAGAGCTCCTCAGTTTGCTGCTGCAACTGGCACATAAGCCTGGAAATGGGGAAGTATCTCATTGTGTGAATCACCTCATCCAGGCACACCTTGAGAAGGTGACTGAAGAGAAGATTCTGAGGTGCACCAGAAAGCTTCTACTCTAACAAACACTGTAAATGCTTTTCACCATCCTTTGCATCTGCTTGTTTTTCTCTTACTCATGTGAATCTGTGCAGTATTTCCAAGCATCCAAACATTCTGCAGCTCTAAGTAAGAGAGACAAAATCTCCAATTGTTCAGCTTAGTGGCACGAGACCATGGGTCAGTTAGCTGTGACGGAGTTTTCAAGAAAGACATCTCTCAATAATATGTCAACAGGGCAGCCTCTTTTCTGTAGAGTCTAATTTGAAAGTCTTTGTCTTGCCACAGAAAACCTTCATAATAAAGCATTTTCTTGGTTAGTATTTCATACAGTACTATTGGAAAGAGGTATAACACAAACCAGAAAAGACCAAAATTCAAAGGAAATCAGGTGCAATCAGATGATTCAAGAAAAGAAAGAAAACATTAGTGAAACTTGTGTTCAGCTTCTTACTGACACAGAGTTTAAAATTACTTTCAGCTTTCAAGTAATATCTTTCATGCACTTAACTGTG
Organism: Picathartes gymnocephalus; assembly: GCA_013390045.1. NCBI lineage: Eukaryota > Metazoa > Chordata > Aves > Passeriformes > Picathartidae > Picathartes > Picathartes gymnocephalus. The sequence goes on along the minus strand of WEKY01006900.1, from coordinate 4,541 downwards.
AAACACCTTTAAGATCTTTAAAATATCTTCTCAGGTGTAGCCGAAAAGTTAAAGCTATTCTTTTTAGACTGGTTTCCTGTGAGTATGTTGTTCAGACAATCACATTGTTTGAGAGAATGTGCATAAATACACATTTAGAAAGTATGGGAATGGGTAACGGAAGTAGAACTTATTAGTGCCCCATGGTGACGAACCCTTCAGAGCTGCTTCTTGGAAGCTCATCTTCAGCGCACAAAGTCGGAAGAAAGTCACCCATGGTAATTATTTTCATTTTTTTGCTAAAATCAAAATGAGAAGAGTTAATTTTATTTTGAGTAAGCTGCATGATGCAACTACTTGAACCAAAACCACAAAAAGAAGATATATATCCTTCATTCTTCCAGGGTTACCTTCTAACTTTTGTTTCTATCATACAGTACACAAGAAAAAACTCACATCTGAGTCCCCTCTTTAGGGGCCTACTTGTCATCTCCCATTCTTCAGCTACATCAGTGGAAATGGATAGGTGATATAACAGAAAAAGATGCTTCAGCAGACTCTGGTATATGAGACAAAATGGATACTATGTTCATGGTCAAATTCTGAATTCTTTAGCATCTCAACCTTTAACATAATTTATGTGGTCATGATTGATATAAGATAATGTGAACTCCTTGGAAACTCTAGCAGCAAACGCACCAACCTCTGGGGTGGTTTTGTTTCTCTAGAAAAACTCTAAAAATTATACAGCAACATGATCACGGTGTCAAGATAGAAAAGTCACATACAAATATGAGAAGCCAAAGATGATAATGAGATGTGACAGTGTCCAACACTTCTGCAACTGATACAGAGATTATAAGGATTGGGTTTCCATTTTTGTGTTGCCTTTGACAGTAGAAAATTTAGACTGCTTGAACTTTCAGCCTGGAGAGAAAGCCATGAAATCAGATGGAGTTTCAAGTCAGCTTTCCTGTCCCACAAGCTTGCCAAAGGGAAAAGACTACTTCAGAATGCCTCATAATCGAGATGGCACAGTCCCAAAATCCTTTGCAGAAAGGGCTACAAGTTGTAGAATTCCTTGCAGTGAATAAAGGTGTATAAAAGGCAAATGCTCTCCAACACCGACATTGTCACTTCTCTGTAGTAGTAATTACATCATTAGAAGTAATTACAGATCGATGAAGCATTACTTATTTAGCAGAGAAAGAACCTCTGCTAAGAGATCTATTAGGATACTAGTATTGCCTTTTATCATCCGAAGAATCCTTTTTCCAAATGTTTCTACACTTACCTTGCTCTGAAACTTAGTGCTGTGCATGTAGGACTGTTCATAGAAATTATCTAATTTATATTCAAACGAACAAGAAAATTCTGTAGTTAGTTACAAGAGGAAAAAAATGCCTTTAGGTAGTATTGCTGGATTTTTTAAGACCTTAACTGAGAGGAATGAACTTTCCTATCTGACATTTAGAGAACATTTCTTGTATATCTATTGTTACATCAAGAATCAAGCATGATCATAGAAGCAAAATTGAGGTATTGATTTTACTTCATTTATTTTTCAGCAAGATATTGCAATGGTGTCTTTTCTTTCTCACTCTCTTTTCTTTACTCCCCACCAGATCACCCTAAAGTCATCTTTCCCTTCTCCTGTTCTTTCTTATGCTACTCTTCAGGTTCTTTCCTTTATCAGTGTCCTTCCCTACTTCTTTTCTCTTGGGGAAAGAAAATAAATTCTCATGGTTCTTCTGGCCATTCTCTTTTGATCTTTATATGTTCTGTTATCTACGTTAATTTATTAACTTACCATCTGTAAAAGACTGCCACCTGAGTAGGCAAAATGAGTGTGTCTTTGTCTCCAGCCTGTGTCTCCTAGGCATGGGAGGAGAGCTGGAGTGGATGAGACAGCTGCCATGGGGTCATGCCATATGGCTGGTGTGGCTTCCTTTGCCATCTTGAGGAAAAAAAACCCAAATAGAAAAGGACCTTGAGCAGATAGGTCTCATTCTGCCACCATGATCTTTGGAAAAGAGCCCTTCATTGACACAGTTTTGGGGGAAGTTACTCAGGAATGACTCCTACCTTTGGCTGGTTGTTTTCCCTTTTACACTTGGTGAAGCTCATGGCTAGAAGTAGCGACACCAACACCAGAAATGCCAGCTCATCTCCCCATTTTTCTCCTGAGGCTTTCCTGCACTTTTGCCAGAACCTGACTCATTAATGATCCATGTGATAGGCAGCCCTAAAGCCAGAATCCCATGGAAATGCCACATATCTGATTGGCTGTCCTGCTCACTTGTGTAATGAGATCTTTGACTTTCCATTCCAAGGCAGTCACTGCTTACCCTTAAAAACATGACTAAACTAGCCAGATATGGACCACCTTATTTTACCAAGTAAATGGTCTAAAATTAATGGAGCTACTGGTCTGCTGACAGCTGCTTGATGAGAATGAGGCTTGCACTTCTTTCAGCCTAACGTCCCATGAGTGCTGGTTATGGCAATGTCTCATAGGAGCACAGCCCAGAAGCCCACTCATCCACCTCAGACAATGCTCACTTACCATTGCTAGAGAAAGTAAGGACAAGGCAAGTAGCCACTGTTCAGGGCTTCAGCAGGTCAGTTCTGAGTATGGTGTTTGTGCTTAAGCAAAGACATAAAATTAGGACCCAGTGAGGACAAAATAATCTCTACCTACTCTGTGACAATTACATTGCAGTGCTGGCTGGCAGTATCCTGGTAATTCCACAGAAGGGAGCTGGTTTACTGGGACTTCAGCCACAAAAGCTAAGATCATTCTGTGTAACCCCCACTTCAGGTTAGCCATGTGCCTCTGTGGAGACACAAACCCTCAGTGAAAATGGAACAGTAGTGCCCATATTTCAACACATCTCAATTTAGATGTTGACAATGTAATTGTTCTTGAAAATATATCCCTAAATACAGCAATGTGAGACAAAGCCCAGATCTTCTGATGCTTAGTGAATAAATGGGGCCAAATGTATTTTTCAAACAAATGGCTCTTCAGAATTTTTTTTAACTTACTGTCCTCTGTAAGCTTACACAAGTATAACTGAAAACAAAACTGTCTCTCAAATGCTGGTCTGTAATAAAATTCTAGTTAATGTGTACTTATGTTGAAAATCCATGTGTTGGTTGATTCTTCTCTCCAGTGTATCTGGTTGTAGAAATATTTTACCTTTTGATTCTTTTACAGGTCAAGAATCCATGTGATTCTTTTTGAAAGCCCTGGGTAACACTAGTTAATCAAAGATTTGTGGTGAAGTTTACAGGAAGACACCAATATTAGTATCCTTCATTTTTGCTCAGAAATCCTGTTAATACTAATACTATTTCCATCTGTAAAATTATTCAAGATGATAGATCAAGGAATACTCCAGGTGATGACAGATAATAGAAAGTTGGAAGAAGCACACTACAAATTTTTTTTCTCTCTCTCTGAAATGCTTTGAAACACATCTGAAGTAACTAAATGAACCTCATTTCCAAAAAACCTTTTTAAGATTTTTGGGCATTGCTTTTTCATCTACCTGTGTCACAGGTCTGATGAATCCTATTAGCATTAAGTTTACTTATAAAGTCTTTCTGTTGGTGGTATTCATCTGCTTCACTGCTTTTTCCACCGCCAAACTTGCTTACAAAGACAATAGAGTGAATGAACTTCTGGTAGTTCATCTAGTGGTGTTTTATTGTATATCTTGTCAGAGACAAAAAGGGATAAATGGGAGGAATTTCTAATGCTGCATGCATTCTGACAACCAATAAATGCATCAATTAACTAGTTTTGCCTGGGGTAATTTCTCTAGAAAATTTAGTTGCCAAAGTTTATAATAATCACCGAATAGAAGGAACAAAACCAAGCAGAATTATTATATTGTAACTCACAGAAAGCACAGAGCTTGGAGCTCTTTTCCATTTTGAAGCATTTGTAATACAAAATATACATTTTGAACAATATCAATGCTAATTTCTTGTTAAATTTTGTTTCAGACATTGAGGCTCCCTGGGCTGACTACTAGCAGCCAGTTGGAGCAGTCAGTAATACTGGCTTCCCTTATTCTGAAATGCAGTGGAATTAGGTGGTTGCTGTGAGTTTCCTCCTTTCTTGAGGATGTCTCCATGAGGATACTTCCACATATAAGTATCCTTATATGAGAGAGCTGCTATCATTTAGGCACATCTTAGCAACATCCAGGACAGTGGGAGAGGGTGCTGACTGGCTGGTTTTGCCCTCATTCAGTGTGACGTCCAAAGCAAAGGAGGATCAACACTCTTTGTGTCCCAGAGGAAAATCTATATTGAAAGTGTATATTGAAACGTGTATTGAAACACCCCTGACAGAACCATACAGAATAAAGAATGTGACTAGACTCATTCACCACAATCACAATGTTTCAGCCATGAGGTGTGATAAAAATATCTCCCCTTGGCCCCTGATAAACCCTGCACAAAGAGACATTTGTGTCTTCAATGAAAGAAGTTAAGAAATTTCCTTCTTTATGCATAGTTTTCCTCATTCGAGCACAATACCTTCTCAC
>WEKY01006877.1:265-20567 GCA_013390045.1 Picathartes gymnocephalus | reverse complement strand
GATATTTTCCTTATTCTGTCCTGCTAATCGCTTTCTGTCCTCCCCACCTATTTCCTGTTTCTCTCTCTCTCTGTGTCTCTCTTTCTCTCTCTCTCTGCTATTTACTATCAAACACTATCAAACAAACCCCATACTATTGTCACTGGCATATGGTCTCGTTTGCACCTTAATTTGGGCAGGGGCCAAATTTTTATTTGTTTATTACAAAGAACCTTTGTAATAAACTCATGACACCTTGACACAATGCTATTGCTCTTTTATTACCTATAATAACATCCTTAAGCATCTTGAAGGCAAATCTGCAAGAGTCTGCTACTGGCAATACCTACAAAGAGAAGAGAGGGGAGGTAGAAAGGAAAAAACAAGTATGAAAGGATGATACAAGTAATTCAGCTTTAGTGTATATCCAAAATGACCAAATTTATACACTATCTTTAGCAGTCAAAAATCTCATATTTTATTAATTTTTTATTATTTTATTAATAGACTCAAAACTTTTAATCATGGTATTGTACTGATATTATAACTGATGCCAAGTGAATAACAACACAAGTCCCATTCTGACTTCTAAAAAAATACTGAAGTTGAAAATGCAAATGTGTCATAGCATTTTTACAGTTGACAGCTACCTATTACAAAGTTGTCAGTATTTTTTTTCTTTGTAACACAGGCAACCCCAAGAAGGCCCTCAGTGAGGTCTGAGCTACATTTCAATTTTCCTCTGTAACACAGTTAATAAAAAAAAACCAAACAACAAATTCAGCATTTGCCATTAACAAAAAATATAAATCAAACTATGGAGACAGGATTTGCAAAATTTTCAGCTGTATTTCCAATCATTGTGGAGTAAAGTTTTCTAAATTATTTGACCATGCAATATTTGTTACATATAACCTCATATGCCTTCTTTAATCTGTAGTGACAGCATTCAAATCACAGAGCACAGTGAAATTAAAGTGTAATGGCTGAGCAAATTCATATAGTCAGTTTTCAGAAAACAAAAGCATTGAGAATCATCTTGAATTTTTCCTAATTATTTCCTTTAAAAAACTGGTTTCATGTATATACAATATCTTTTATTTTCTGAATCAGGCAACAAAAATTTCACTCTTCTAAAGGCTCATGAAAGTTCCTACGAATTCTGGTGACACCACAAAGCCCTGTTAACATACAGCCAGAAGCAGAGCATAGAAGTCTATTGTAGAACTAAGGATGAGAAGAACTACAAGAAACATCCATACAGCTTGTGAACAATTCAGCAACTATAGGCAACTATAAATTCCTGTCTGGTGTGTCTAGATAATACCACAGGTACCCTCAGCCAAGTACAGAAAAAAAAGCAGAGCAAACAAACAAAATACCCAAACCGCCTACAAAATTAAGTGAAATACTGTTCTAAATCCTTTATTTTCTTGTTATTAATATTTCTGTTTGTGTCTCCCCTCCTGCAGCTCTTGGCAAGCGCTGAACTTAAACTATTTGGAAAAGGAGTTTGTTCTTCCCACCTCATCTGTGCCTTTTCTTAACCCCTGAAATCATTAAGCATTGTGGTCCTTGCTGAAATCCTCTTTACCAGTGTTGCTTTGATACGTGGGTATTTTCAAGTTTTCAAAGGAACTTTTTGTTCCTACAGAGTGAAGTCTCCTCATGTCATGCTGCAGCCAAGTTAGCCAAGGTGCTGATAGCCCCCTGCAGTGAAAGAACATGAAGAGAGTGAAAACTGGGGGGAAACAGAGCAGTCTTTTCAACTGTCAACATTTATTTAAATGTAATCATGAAATTTGGCTGTTCCTTGGGCCATGTGGTGTCTGCCCATTCTGCAGGGTGGGGCTGGAATTACTGCTGGCATGAATTTGTTTGGCCTCTTATTTTCATAACCCTTCAGAGCCACACAAGGGGAAAACAAGAGGCTACATAAGTGCATTTGAGGGCTAAATGTTTGTCTGGCATGCTTGCATCATACAGGACTTCCAAGGGCTGAGGAAATCCTCTGAGCTTAGAGAATGTGAGGTGGGCTGCATAGTTTGATATGCAGACAGACAGCTGAGGAGATACATAAAGAGAAAATACTCAAGAAGGTACTGAAAGAAGTCAGTATGAGGGGATCAATGTTGGAAGAGAAAATGGGTGAAATGTTGTCATCCATTATAATGATTTTAAATCTGCTTATAGCAAGAAGATTCATGGGGTGTCCTCTCCTACAGGAAAGGGACATGCCCCTTCATTTCACTCAGTTCTCTGATTTTCTGAAGCCTTTTGTGGCCACTTTCATTCCCCCACAGACTCTCTGGTTTCTCCTGTAGTAATTGTGGCCCTTACCTCTTCAAAAACCTTGTTGTATATCTCTCCCCACATCTCTTTGCAGGACCCCTCCCCTTGGCTAGCCAAATTGTCATGTTGCCCAGTTCTCCTGATCAGGCTGTAAAGAGGGGTATGGCTGCTGCTCCTGCTTCCCACTGACAGGAAGGATGTCTTTAGCAGGTGATAGCAATTGGAAATGGCTCCCATGCTTTGTCTTCAACCCCACTGCTTCTCTTCAGCAGCAAAAACTGACTACAAAATAATGAGAAGGGTGGGAAAGCCTAGAGAACTTGTGGGTTGTGGTGGTATCTAGAGAGGCTGAGGGAAATCTAGAAGATGATGCGAGGAAGTAGAATAAATACTGAAGGAGAACTGGAAGTGTTGTTCACAAGAGCAAATTAGCAGATCACCACAGTGCTTCCAGTTAAAAGTTACTCACATATATTGAATAGTAAATCTGTATATGGGCCTGCATAAAACAAGCATCTAAAAGAGTGTCATGGATAAAGATGGATGGTAGGTGTAGTTGTCTGGGGACATGAGCATATGACTGAAATAGGTAAGTGGCTTAGGAAGGAGAGAGAAAATGCTCAAACAGTACAGCTGGGCAATGAAGACAAAGGGCCAGCATGCTGAAAAGTGAAATGAGAGGGAAAGCAAACTGGGGGAAAAGAGAAAAAGAATGAAGAAGGAAGTCGGCATTGGCAGGTTTGCCACAGAACAAAACATTAGCAAAGTCAAGCACTAGGAGGATAAAAGTACAAAAATTAAAAAAAGCAAGTGACAAAGGAAGATTGCAATATGGGAAAGGAAAGAGGAGGCAGACAGAAGAAAGGGTCACAGCAACCAATGTGACAGTGACAGATTCTTTCATTTATTATTAATACAAAGGGGCCGCTGATCTTGCAAAGTGGCCACTCTGCTTCTCATACTAAGACTTTGCTTAGTCTCTTCCAGAACATAAATCCAGGTTCTTAGGAGAGGGTTCAGTGGATGTTATACATGTTTGGCATTTGATGCATTGACAGACTGCATATGGGAGGCCTTCAAGTATTTTCAGACCCATCTGAAGACTAGAGAATCTCTGACCTTCTTCACTATTTATTTGGTTGAGTGCAGAGAGGTTTTACAGACTATGTCCCATTTATAATAAGCAGCTGTTGTTTTAGTGACATCTTGGCTTAGAAGTATGGGATAAAAACTGATCTAAGCACAGTTCTTGACTTTTTTTGGCTGTAATTAAATTCTAGATCTTGCTTGTGAGGTATTTTTAAGGAAGAACTGGAAATCAGTTCTTTCTGCTGGCATTATTCCCGGCTTGTTTGTTTCCAATGCAGTTAATGGAGGGGAAAAGACAGAGGATAGGGATCACGTGCAGCTCTTTGTGTGGAGATCCATTTTGGTGGGGCTACTGTGACAAAATAGGAAGAAAAAGGCTAGTAGATTAAAAAATAAAAATCTATAGCATGTAAATGCAAAAAGTAATGGTGGGGTTTTAAGTAACAGAGGCTCAAATCCCTGTGGGGGCCACTTAGGAAGAATTACTTGACTCACAGATTTTAGAGCCAGAAGGGATCAACAGATTGTTAGTTTGACCTACGGTGTAACATGGCCATAGTATTTCATCCAGCTAATTTTGCAGCTAGCCTAAAGCCTGTCTTTCCTGAAGTCAGGTGGGCTTGATATGGAGATTTGAGGGGTTGAAGGTTGAAGAACTCAATGCATGTTAACAGTTTCTCCTCTGGCAGTTTATTTCTTTTTGTTTAAAATAGGTTGATCTTATATTTAACTTTATACAGTACAGCTTCTTCTTTGTATGTGGTTTTGGTTTTTTGGGTTTTGTTTTGTTTGTTTTTTGTTTGTTTGTTTGTTTGTTTGTTTGGGGTTTTTTTGTTATTGCTGTTAAGCTTTTTCTGCTTTGCTGGAAGCCTGTATTACCTATTATGCTCTTGATGTGAAGCCTATGAAATGAAAAGAGCATACTAGGTACAAGAGATATGTGAAAAAAAGGGCATCCAGGCAGCAGTAAGATGAGTGACTGGAATGGGGAACATCTGTTGCAAGAAAATTGTCTCATCCTCAAGTATACTGTGCATGTAGCTGGGCCCCCCTGCATCTGACGCACTGCTGTTCCAATCCGCATCTAGGTATTTATGCTTGGGGCACATGGCTCGACACTGTGATAGCAGGAGACAAGGTGATTCCAGCTCTTGGGACAGCTTTTGGCAATGGTGCCTGCCTATTTGGGATGTAATGTAATGGCAGACTGTGTGAGGCTGCAATGAGTCAGCCACTCCGAGGGGGCTGGAAGAAATGTATAGTCTGTATAAAGGAGCCCTGGGCTGCCGTGAGCTGGAGGCGAGGAGTTTGGGTTTCTGCAAATCCAATTCCTCTGATATTCTTGGCAGTCGGGGGAGGAAACTCACAGCAGAGAGCTCTGGTGTGTGTGGAGTGATGATTCTCGGGCTGCCTTCTGGGAAGGCAGGCCAATAAACATGGCTACCATGTCCTGCAACAACAGCCCTGAAGAGGGAGCATAAAGTAACAGCAGTGTCTAGAGAAATATAACATGCATCCTTTCTGATAGACTGAGAAGTGTAAAACTAATGCCTACAGTATTGCACAACAATTGACAGGAACAGTTCACATATAGATGTCTTTAATAACCAATGATTTGGTTATTAAATCAAACATTTTTGCCAAGGGAGAGAAACTCAATGTGCTAATTAAAATTGTTGTTTCTGGGAGATTTTTTTTTTTCTGGGAGGTTCATTGTTTTAAAATCTTCATGCTGCCACTTACTCTTCTGTTACTTCTTCTAAATACTGGGTTTATTCTTTTTCTGTACAAACACAAGGGACCTTCCTCCCTCTTACTGCATTTTGGAGTTTCAAGATTCTTTCTCAGAATTGCTCTTTCTCTTGTGAAAGACACTAGTTCAGAGGATCTGACATTTTTCCCACCAATCTTCGTTACTGACAAGTATCAAAGGTATCGTAGGAGTATAATTGTGAGATAAACACAGTTCTGGTGAAAAAAGCACTAGGTATTTTCAGGTGGTCACCCAGGGAAATGTCATTAACACTGTGTAATTTGCTTAGAGTAGTCCAGCCTTGGAATGTGTGGCAGTATTTCACTTAATGAAAAATGATTGTTGCTTCAGCTGCAGCCACATCCATCTTCCTGGGAAAACTTCCAGCTTCAAAGGGAAATCTGGTTGTACACGTTTGAACTGTGTTCTTAGCGCAACATATCTTTTCTGTCTTCTGGTTGTCCATTGGAAACGGTAATGAAAACATGGCACATGTTCCTTTCAGCTTCGGTGTAACTGTTCCCTTCAGGAAAGAGAAGTTACTGAATGCAGAGGGTAATTAATTTACTGACATTCTTTCACATGCTTGGAAGATAGGCTCTGAGGAAAGGTCTGCATACTAATCTGTAAAGTAAAGCAAAAGGATGGCACCTACCAAGGGAATGTCAAAAAGTATACATTGGTCTCCTAAGTAATGCCTCCACAACAACTAAATCATATTAAACACAGACTGATTTCATGGGCTGAATAATCAAGTTCTTAAATCTTCAGTTACCACTGTCATAGGAAAATCTTCAGTGGAGCTAATATTACTGCTTTACACATAAGAGAAAAGAAATACTGGTAATGGGGAAGACATGTAACAAACGCTTCCAAACTTTCAGAAAAGCAAACCAGAAAGTAAAAATAATGTATAATGAAATGGACTTTCCTCATTTATTTTCTCTCCATGAGCAAATGAGCTATAATAAACAGTAAAAATAAAGAAGTTCTAGCAACTGATGACCTCTCCCCTTCACCCCATCCAAGCTACTTTTTAAGGCATTTTTCATACTCTTAGTTTATTTATTGTTTCTCTGCAGCTTCCAAGCTGACCTTCAGATAGGATCCCACCCAGAGTTTTGGAGGAAGCAAAATACAGCAGGAGAAGCAAAAGAGTTATTAGTTGGAATAATGGTTACAAAAATATATGCAAAGTAATTCTATCAGGGCTGTTCCTGTCTTACTGGGATGCAAATATTTTTATTGATATTTGTCGCAGGCCTTTTGGGAAATTATCAGACACATTGATATCCTATGATAAGTTTCCCATGGCTTCTCTATGACCCTTCCTGTTGTTCCAGGGTACCCTAACTGCACATGTAAGTGAAATGTAAATTACTCCATATAATAAAGCCTGTTCTAGGGAATATCTTTTCCACTAAGTGAATGAGTCCGGCTTGAAGAAGATACACAGTGGAAAGCAATTCATTTCTGCTGTTTTTCTTTCTCTGGTAAAAGTAATTCCTGTGGTTTTTGTTTGTATTCTATTTAGTCAGCAAGAGCTGATAATGGAGTATGGAAAAGATACAAACCAGAAGTGATTAAATGCAATTTTGCACCATTTAATTTAAAATAACACAGAGATCTGCACTAGTCAGCTGCAGTAAACCACATGTATGGCATATGTAATATATTTTTCAGGATTGTCCATTTTTGCTTTTTCAAATACCTAAACATCTACATACATACAAGCATAGGTACATATATACATAATATGCCACTCTGGAAATCAGCTGGAACTTTCTCACCAATTATTAACATATTGTTGGTATGAATTTATACAAAAAATTACAAGTTTTATATACATAGCAACTTATTAAAAATCAATCTGTTTTATTGACTGTACTCGTAACAGAAAATGTATTCTATCACCCTAATAAGAACTTTCTTAGCCATTTGAGGTGAGCTTTTAAATTAGAGTAGAAGTATTGTTTAGTTCGTTCCTCATTTCTAATGATCTGAAAACACTTTTATTCATTTAAACAAAAAAAAATATGCCAAGATATTGGGGTCTTTTTCCTAAATCTTGTACTGTGATTACTTGTCTTGCTATTTTCAGACCTTTGAATTGACATCTGAGACAACTCATGAGGAAACAAGTCTTACCTGTCTACCACCTAAAATCATAAAATGGAGACAAATATTTTTTATTTTCTGAAGACATATAGGTGAATGTAGGTGTTTACAACATGCAAACATAATTTTATTTCTATTTATAAACTTTCTGTTAGATCTGTGAGGGAAAGGGTAACTTTAATCTTAGCGCTCCCTAGATTTTGATTCTGTAACTGCATTATTATTTTTTAGTATTTATTTATCTGTCTTTCACATACAATGATCAGTTTTGTAGCCTCAAGTAACTTGAAACTAGCAGTCTTGGGTGATAGAACCAGTGCTGAAGATGAAAATTTTTTTGTGTATTTTTCATGGTGTCAAAGCATTCTGCAACTACTGCTAAAAAGAGGGTCTGCATCTTCTGTGAAAAGATGGGAGCTCTGTGTCATGCTGACAATAAATTTGGAGGAATACAAATTCTGTTTAACCCCTAAAGCAATGTGCAGGTTAAAAGTTGTTTGCTTTTAATCCAAGTGCTACTCATTTGATGAACATCCTTTGCCATACACAGCATAAAGCTGAATTAACTGTTGGGCTTACTGGTGCTGCAGGGTCAGAAGGTCTTGCCTACTATCGCTTTCCTTCTTTGAACACTGACATTTTGCAATGCTACGTGTTCTAATCAGACAACATGATTCTCTGAAAGCTTTTTGTGATTTTAATACTGGGTCTCAGGCCTGAGAAGTCGCATGGTTGAAGGAAGTGACGTTGTAAAAGCCCATTTGACAGGTTTGCTTCCTGTCCACCTTACCAGCATAGTTGGCACACCAAAAATTTTGAAGAGGTACAAGAATTTGCAATAGATCTCTGTTGCTTAGCAGAACACAAGACATGGCTGTTGGCAAGACCTTATGCAAACCATGCCTGTTGCGTATTTTAGGTTTTCACTAAGTGACAACTTGAGTTTGCTACGCAGAACGGGGCAGCATGAAAGCTGCCCTGCTGGCTTGCTCTTGGCGCTGCCACCGGAGAACACTTGCCATGGCAATCTTTGAACCGGTGGTGTTTTCTTGTAGCAATTATTTATCATTGTTCCTGTAGAATTAACTTCCACGGAAAATATGAAGCCTGCAAAAGTTAAATTTGGAAAAGTGTTGAAAACAGTCTGGCCGAAGAGTGTGAATTTTTTGAATGAGACGAGTGCCTACATGGGAGATGGATTTAGGACTCCTGATGCTTATCCTTCTTTGCTGTTTGGACTTCACAATGCCGCCATTTGTCCCTTCTCACCTGGTCAAGAGGGGAAAGGGATGTGCATGGATGCAGAGCCTGAGAGGGGTCACTTCCCACAGAACATTGGCCAGTGTTCCCGATCAGACGTTCCCCTCAGTTACATTCCTTGCCAGAAAAGGACAGCTTCGGCCCAATATCCCAGGGCCTCCCCACGTCCCCCTCAGCGCTGGGCGGGGCGGGGCGGGGCTGCCCCTCCCGGTGACTGACACCCGCACTGGCCAATGGGCGGCCCCGCCGGCAGCAGGATTGGCACGCGGAGCGCTGTTGCCGCGGTGACGGCGGCGCGCGCGGAGGGTGGCCGGGCGGGCAGTGGGGCCTGCGCCGCCGACGTGTGAGCGCCTCCCTCCTTCCCTCAGTAGGCAGCGGGAACACCGAGGGGCAGCAGCCCAGAGCTCAGCTTTAGGGGACATGAGGGAATGGTGATCCCAGCGGAGGTAATAGGTGTTTAGGAGGACATGAAAAATTAGATGCCATCCGCGGTCTCAGGAGCCTTGGATCTGAATAAGCCTGTGAACCTTTTTTCAGGCAGGGCGGCAGAGGAATGGTTGGGTAAGGAGGCACCGTGCTTTTCCTTCTCCCCCGAAGCCCAAGCCACTCTTCTGCCTGGCCAACAGGTACGGGGTCCTCTGAGCTCACAACCCAGTTTTGCAAGTTTTCACTTGATTTCCCTGTGAAGATGGTACTGACAGCGTGCCTGGCCTAAGCCTCAATTAACCAGGGTTTAAATAATGCAGTCCTGTATCCTGTCCTCATCCAACTAAAACAGTGCTTTCCTTGACTACCAGATGGTCAAATTCCTGCAGAGGTTAGGAGCCCAGTTGTAAATAAGCAGAAAGGTCAATCAACAAAGATTTGTGTGACTTTCTACCCTTAGACCAGCTAGCTGGAAATAAATTCATGTGTATTAGTGCTTACTGTGAGGATAATGCATTTGTTCTTTGGAATTTATTTCTGCAGTGGTTCGCCTGGCCTGGCAAAGTGGTGTGTGAGCATATACCAGGTCACATGTTCTGACTTCTTGGTTCCCCACTAGAACGGGGAATGGACTGAGTTCATTTATGTGTGTATTTTAAGGGGCAGGAGAATACAAGTGCAGTACTCATGGCCTACAGTGTGGACTAGATAATGTTACTTTCTGTAAAAGGCAACCCTACCTGGCACATTATTACTGATTGCTATATAACAAACTATCTCTGGAAAATATGTGGTACATAACAATAATGAAAAGGTTTACTAAAAAGCCATTTTGTTTTGCTTTGTTTTGTATTGTTTGGAAAGCACAACAGAAACAGAATATTGGCCAAATGGTTTATCTTAAAACTTCATTTATTCTTAAGATACTGCAAAATTTATTCCCAAGGAACTGTAACTGAACTGATTTCTCAAGTTACAAATTAATACCATTTCCTTCATTACAAATGTATGTATTTTACTAAAATTTACTTTTCTATCTACTTAATTTCATAGGACATTGATGTATAATAGAATGCACTGGTTTATAAACAGATGAAGTTATGGTTACACAGTAATGAGCTCAGACATGTCTCTTCATCTAAGCCACATTATCTGGGGATATTTCAGGCTTATATTCCATATATATTTTTGTTGGCACATTGAATTTAATCTTGTTCACTAAGGAATTATAAGACAGAAAACAGGACAATATATGCTTCAAATACAAAGTGAGAAAAAGATGATCATTAAACAGGACAAGTTACATAATCATCAGGACTCAGGGGTATCAGGTAAAACTTGATGACCTTTATTTATCATTTCTCTCACACCAGTTGTAAATCACTGTTGATTTAATCTGGAGGAGAAAAACAGTGTAGAAGAATGATGCTTTTAAGATTCTTTACAAAGAAGAGCCTTCAAAATGAGTGCTGTAGTGCTGTCAAGGCTCTTGCTGGATGAATTTTTTGATAGCCTTCCTAGCATGCTGTTTTCTGTAACAGATTTAGTAGGCTGCCCTTTGTTTTTTGTGTCACTACATTATGAGTGTTCTGTAAAGTATTAGGATGTGCTGCATTATTCATGCAAAATACGACAATGAGTATTTAATAATGTCTTCTTAAGTTTTCCAACATTTCACAAAATAATTGAAATGTCCAGAGTTTTGCTTTTCTAGACATTTTCCACTTCAGCTAATTTCATCTGCCACTCTAGATTCCCTCAGTTTCTCTTCTGCTATTGTGGCTCTCTGCTCATTATGTAGTGTTCGTATTTTAATAGCTAATCTATCTTGCTGAGTCTAGCAATTTCCATGGTAATCAGATTATCTGAGTATCCTGTTCATAACAAAAGTACCAAAAACCTTAGTTATGGACTCATTTATCAGCAGAAGTACTTTTTTTCTATTCCAAGAAGTCAATCTATTAACATTGATTTACACTGTAAAAGAAAAGAACGTTTACTCATTTGGATTACTTTATCCTGTATAATGTAATTGTGTTACTGCAGATTACTGAGAAAAGTGTGTTTCCATCACTGAATCACTTTACACTTCCAGTGACAGGCTCCCAGCACATGTGCAGTGGCATCCTTCTTCTGATTTCCACTGACTTGTGTCAGTTTGTAAAATCTGACATTCTTGGCTTCTGTTCTTTTTGTTTCAGACTCATAACTGAATATGCATTTATCCATCCATCTATTTTTTTCTCCCTAAGGATGAGCCTGCCTTCTTGAAGTAATTGCATAGTCATCATCCATATCCCTTGGAAAAAACCTGATTCTACAAATATGAGTTCCAGAAATGGAAATGCTGAACAAAGACACTAGAACTAGAAAGTACAGGTAGCTCACTTTGAGCTGTGTAGGCATACTTGCTTCAATGTCTGCTTGCTCTCGTAGTTCTGTGCTGTGGGCAGGGCTAACATACCCGATCTGTTCATTATTTGATGCATATCTCATATGCCATCTAGGACTTGCAGGGTAAATATCACAGAAATATGCTAGTAACTGAAGAGAATTTCGAGACTGTGATGTGTAAGCATCCCCACTGTCACCCACACTGGGAATATATCTGCTGATTTTTGCGCAAGAGTAAGTGTAGAGGCAGTAATACCTTTAGAGTATGAGATGAGTGTATTAAATAATTGTGAGTAAAACAAAGGTAATCTACCCTCATAAGTTGTAATGCATCACTAAGTAAAATACAAAACCAACATTTTTTGTAGAGCATAAAGGATATCTGAGATGTGAGAGAATGGTGTTACTGAATTTTGAATTTTAAAAGTTTTTGAATGTTAAAAGTCTGGAAAGTTACTTTTTTTTTTTACTAAAAATGTTTCAATTTTTTTCCATGTATTTTAACTAGTAGCAATCATAATTTCTTCATGTAATGTTAGGATTTCAGTCAAATCAAAGGAATTATGTCTGGGCAGAGAACATAGTAATGAAAGAACTACTGGGTGTCTAGAACCAGACTCCAGCTTTCTCTTGGTAACACAGTCATAAACTTACATAGAACTAATTAAGTAAAATAAATTTAATTGCTGCATAATTATATATAGGGACTTCTTAAATGCCAAATATACACTGGCTGCTGTTGATACCAGGGACTTTTTGATTGATCCGTAGAGTTTTAGGTAGGAAGATAATCAGATCCAAAGAAAGACCTGGTCATTTCATTGGTCAGAGGAATATTACAAAAAGTTTTAACTAGGTTGATTGTCTCATTACAAGAACTCCTTAAAGAGTTCTGTATAAGAATCATATAGAAACCTCTGGGTTACGTATTTTCCTTCTCTTGTATTGTAATGCACCTTTGCACACACATGCAGACAGAGGGTCAGAGACACACATGATTTCTCTCTTGTGTAATTCATATAGGTACATCTTTGAGGAAACTTCCAGTTTTGTCTAATACACACTTTAAACAGCGGGGAAAATGTTCACTAGAAAATTCCCAGACAGTTCTAGCCTGTTTGCATATATTGGAACACAATGGCTTTTTAACTTGGCCTGTTTGGTTTTGAGTATTCTTGTCCTGTCCTCCTGTCTGGCTGCATCCACTTTAAACAAAGGCATAACCACCACCCTCTGGGCTGCAGATTGCATGGGGGAAAAGGTGTATGTGCACCTGGTCCTCTGCTGGATCCAAGCTCCACACTTGGATGTTTCTGAGTGTGCGTTGCTCCTAAGACATTTTAGCCAGGCTGCTGCGATACTAGATGTTACAGGCTAACTAAGTCTTGAAGCTGACAGAAGTGAGGCATATGCCAATATTTGTATGTTTGGAGCTTGCAAGTGGTTTCTTGAGGGAGAAGGATGCATAAAAACATGGATCATGCTCAGCTGTGACAAGATGAAGCATCCTGACATTGTAGACTTTGGATTTCCTACATCTCTGTGGTATTTATTTAAGTTCAATAAAATAATAGATTATTCTTTTCACATGACTGAAGGAACTGATTAGCCTCCAGGACTAACCAAATGAGATTCCTTCAGCCAGAAACTGTGAAGAGAATGCACTGCTGAGCTGGAAGAATGTGAGGTTTTTAATATGTGGTTAATTTGCTAAAAGTATTGTTGGAAACATAAAAATGTTTTTTCCTTTTATCTTTCAGTGAAAAACAGATCCAACAGTAAGATACGACAAATTGTCCAATATTTTTGTCCAGCTTATGTTTGAGTACTGTGTCCTAACGAATTTTTAAAATTATTTATAATTGAGCAATACAAAACATTTAGCACAAGAAAAAATAAAGCTTAAGATGTTGGTTTAATTTCATTTGCTTTCCCTTAAAGAATAATGGGAAGCCTCATAGAAAACATTTTATTTGGAAAGAGCCTGAAGCAAGGCTTTCTGGCACTCAACAGAGGGTGTCAATTTGGTCCTTTCTGACACCTCTTTTACATGTAAATATAATGAGAACCCAGGAAAGTAAAGAAAAAAGACTTACCTTTATCTTGACTGTAAAGTTAGGGATCAGCCTTAGAAAACCCTGTGACCAGACTGATTTAGTATTGGGGTGCTAGAAAATCTAAATTTAATTTCCTTCTTTTTCAGACTTGCTGTGTTATGCTTGGCAGATCACTTATTTCATCTCTCTGTATCTTACATCCTCTTATACTGAGTTTTCTCCTTTGTCTGTTTACACAGTCCAGCCCAAACTGAGAAACAAGGATCTCTGGGTGCCCTTGTAGTACAAGAAGCTTTTGCTTGCTGCTTCTCATTTAAAGCTATTTGAGACATTTCCAATTTATATAACAGTAAAGTTAGGTATTACATATAAAATCTTTTCTTTTAGGATACTTGTGAATTTAATCCAGTGTACACAAATCATCCTTATTAAATGAGCCACATAGCAACATGATGTCACAAACAGAAAGCTTACAGCTCCAAGCACTGTATGGTGAATGGGCAGAATAAGTATACAGCATTGAGTCTAGTATTGAAGAAAGGGAAAATTCAGAGTGAAGTGGGGTTTTACATAAATGAGGGTTCAGACAACCAAGAATTCTTGAATCCGAGATAAAGAATTAACCAGTTCCTTTCTGCAAGCTAAAATTTTTCTCTACTTTTTTTGGCACTGACAGCCTGGACTGTAGCTGAGCTTCTGCCAGGCTTTTGTGTTTGCCACCATTTTGAATCCGTATGTTTTCTTCTTTATTTAGTGTCTCTGTAGCCTTTAATCCTCTCCCTCAAGCAAACCAACCCATGCAGACATTCTCATAACTCTGTTATAGGAGTCCTGATTTTGTAAGCACTCTACAATTATAGATGACCTCTGCAAAGAGCCTCCTGGATTTAAGCCATTGTTACCTGAAGCAAGTATTCCATATAAATCCTTCTCAGCTTTATCAAGCACTTTTAAAAAAATAGCAAGGGAGTTGGTTCCCACTGCTTACTTTACTTGTTTATGCTCTTCCTGGAAATTGTCTCTGCTTTTAGATGGAGTCAAACATGTCTAAGAGGTTCTTGCAGTTTTTTTAACACATGAGCTTGAAAGCTCTGTGACCTTTGTTTTAGCTCTGCATTTATTTGGTGCAAGGATTTATCTTTCTGTGCTAGCACATTAGAACAGTGGCAGTAAACCAGCTATATAGATTAAATAAAGTTTACAGTCTGATACAGCTACACATGGAAAGGCTGTGATACCAGTCAGCATCCATAAACTGTACAAAAACAGATTCCGCAAATTCTCACAGCTCTTGCTGTATTTTGTCCATTGAATAAGTGTGGTTATGTCCTGGTGGTAGGAAGCTTCATACAATGTGTTCTTCCATAAGGTAAACTCTTGGGTTTTTTTGTAGCTAGGAGGTCTCCGTGTGGAATTCTAAGTCAAAAGCAGTAGTGTTGAGGATTCATTGGAAACAGCCAGTTTAATCCCCCAGCTAACACAAGTATGTTTTGTTCTATTCAGTCAAGGAATCCAGGCTTATAAAATGACCTTATAATGGTTTTTGAGGAATTGTTTACATGAGAAAATCAAGAGAGATGAAAAACAGAGAGGGTCGCTCTTCAGAAATGGGCTGCACACAGGAAATAGGAAATGTATGTGTCAACTTTGCTTCCAAGTTTCAACACTGACATGAAACAAGACATAAGGATGTCTGTTTCTGGGAAGATGTTTCCACTTCTATAGGTTAAATCACACATGGCAGCTAAGAGAAGACAGCGTAAGTGAAGCATTTTTAATAATGCTGTTGTTGCAATTTGTGGTGTGGTTAATAATGTTATTGTTGCTGTTGCAATAATGTTATTGTTGCAATTGACTAGGTGAAATTTAAAAAATGTGTGCAAGAGTTCCCGTTCCCACTTCAGGACAAGAAGATGATAGATGTATTGAGCTGTTTGCGCTCTTGTCATTCTGTTCTGTTTTGGGTAGACTGACGCTCTTACCCTGATTCTAAACTAATCATGGTATTTCATTTGCTTTTAATTACATTGAACTTCTCCACTAGTTTTAAGTGATCTGTGACTGCATTTCATGAAATTGTTTTAGGTATTGTCCTCAGTGGAACTGCAGAGGAGAGAAATGTTTTCCCATAGCTATACACAATGATCAACTGTACCTTCCTGCTTTATTAAAACATGTTTGCAACATTTTTAAAAGAGAAACAAAGGAAAGTTTTATGTTTTGGATTGTTAAATCCCAGTCCTGATTTACTTCCACATCTTTACCACTGAGCCTGAGAGAATACTTGAGCTGCTTATATGCCTTTTCATTTCACACTGAATTTATAGGAAGTTTCCAAATAATAAGTCAACTTGGCAGGAATAAATGTAGACCAAATGTTGTAATCTCCACAAGGAAGCATAATTCTCTTATGAAGTATTTACAATAGCAAGCTTGGAAATCCAACAATAGGTTATATTGTTAATAGATTGTTTATAGCATCTTTTATTGACTGATTCATTCCTAATGGCAACAGATTTAGTCACCTAACATTGTTCATATGGCAGGCAGTTCAGTGTTCACTGTTGCTTTAAGAATCCACTCAGGTATGAGAAAGTTTCATTCTGACATAAATCAATAAATAGGACATAACTAGGACCTTGCAAAGTTCAGAAGTTACCTGAAATGTTACTGAACTTTCTTATGCTCCCTTCCTGTGACCTGCCAATAACCCTTCTCTCCCCTGCCTTCATGACCCTTTAATGTTTCCCTGGCTCTCCATTCCCTTCATCCTCCTAAGGAGCTTGGCTATTTCCCAACTTGGATTCATCCAACAGGCCACCCTCCTTGGAAACTCTCCCAGTCTCTGAAACAGCCTTGCAATATAGTAGCCTAAATACTAGTTTGCACACTTAAATTTCACGTGCTGCTGAACTTGTTATTTTGGTATCTGAGCTAAAAATTCCAGTGCTATAGTTTTGTGTAATTGACAACATACATTACGTGCACCTGATACACCTGATAGCTTCAGATATGAGAGGATACTACAGCCACGTATTTCACCCTATTTTTCAGCAGACTGCAGTTATCTAATACCATTTTGGACAAGGTGTTAACTTTGAATGCACAAAGTATAATGGCCCTCAAGGATTTTATTTTTAACAGCTAACTACAACATACTTGCTCACAGAGATTTGTTCCAATACAAATCACAGACGGGGTCTGATGGTCTTCACATTTTCCAGTTTGCCTACAAATAAATACAAGCTTCACAGGAATTTTTTTTTGAAATAAGAAAGTATCCCAAGTGTCCCAGAAATATGCAGCTTTGTGAGTATTTAAGCAAGCAGAGTCAATGCAGCAATCTAAACATTTTTGTGTGCCTTGCAAAAGGTTGACTACTCACATGAACCTGGTGACAACTTGTTTTTTCACTGTTGCCCCTTTACTTAAGAAATCCCCTAGAATATTTGTAAGAGACTAGAATGAGCTCAGTTACTTCTCAGTGACACAAAGTCTGTTTGTCGTCTCAAAGATAATGGCAAAACTGTGTCAATGCACTTGGGTATAGTAAAAGTTAGCCAGTGGGTTCAGAGGTGGGACAGATGAGGGTGAAAAGGCAGTTGAGTGGGAGCAAAGTCTTCAATGGTGACATGGCAAAAAATAATTAAAAAGATCCAGGTGGGATGGTTGCAGCAGAGGAAGTGAGCAAAGGTGCCAAGATGGCCAGTGTGGATATGTTTGTGTTAGGAACCCCTTATGAGTTTGGAGTAATTGAGATAAAGTCTAGAATATTCAGGAAGGGCAAGATGACTTTAACCAGATATTTCTTCTATTACAGATAAAATAGACTTTCCTTGGTGGTTACCTATCTGTGCAATGTGCTAGTTAGTTTATTTTTCTTTGCAATTAAAACAGTAGCCTCCACTGTACATTTGTATGGTTTGAAGTATATTTTCTAATCCTTGGAGGAACAGCGTAAAATATTGTAAGAAATTAACATTTAAGGGATAAAGCACAAATTTATCTGTTCACAAGGATAGACTGGACTTTGAAAAACGGAAACCTATTTTGTACTGTCTGGAGATTAAACAAATGCAGTGCCCTTACTCTCTTAACCAGCACATGTTTCAGCTCTCAAAGCACCTCAGTAAGCCTTATTTAAAAACCTGCTCCATTTCATTAATAGCACTCTTTACTGGGACAATCAAGACTGGTCAGAGAGTTTGAGACACCGTTTCACAAGTGCTGAATAAAGGGGCCTAATAATATCTTTCAACCAGTAGACTGGGAACACTTTCCTTTCTAACAGTGCTTTGTAGATTGGACATGGACTTCTCTCTACTAAGGGACTTCTTCTTGTGTGTCTGGAGACAGAGAAATGATGTTTAAGTATCAACTTTGGAGGCTTATAAATTTAAGACTGCCAGAAATACCGGGTCTATCAGTAACTGAAAATAAAGCATATTGGTTGTAATCCAAACCACTTGCATTTCATCAGCTTCAGTTTGTGTAAACCCATCTTCTTTCATATCCTTCATGATTTTACATCCTCTGGGACCAGAATTTCAGATTTACATTGTTCAGCTCATCACTATGGGTAAGAATATATTTGATGTCATTTATCTGGTATTTTGAAATATAACAGATTAGTAAGGTTAATTGTGCCTTGTGATAAACCAGTGGTTGGTAACCTTAACTAGAGGGAACACATTTATTAATTTGTACTAATTTCATTTGTTTCAGGGTCGTGTAAGAACAAAAGACAAAAGGAAAACACATAGAAACCCCCTTTCTCTACTGAAACAGCCATTAGATTCAGTGTTCCAGCTTTGAAGTCCCTAATTTATTTTGGCCTGTGAAAATGGATTAAGAACATGCAGACTCATTCTGAAAAACAGACTTTCCCAAGTTCTTTATGTGTAGGAGAGAAAGAAGTTTCCTGAAATGTTATACCCTTCATGGAAACAAATGTCAAGAAAAAGAATGTGAACAAAACTTACAGTATTCTAGCAAGTGCTGAAGAAGCCCCTATTAGTATCTCTAGTACCTTGCCTTCAGAGCAAGTTTCACCATCTAATGCGCCAGATCTTCCCAGAATTTTTCCCTAAGTAGTACATCTAGAAGCTGGATCCCAGAAAAGGTGACCAGACACTGCAATAGTATCAAAACAGTCAGATTCTTCAGACATGTCTCAAACACCCTTCCCAAGAAGACCTGCCTTCAAGGTATGCTATATCTGTGGCAGAGAATTTGGGTCACATTCTATTACTATACATGAACCTAAGTGCCTAGAGAAGTGGCGTATTGAGAACAATCAGCTGCCAAAGCACCTTAGAAGGCCAGAGCCCAGGAAACCTGAGGTCATTACTTGTGGTTCCTATACACTTGCAGATGAAAATGAAGCAGCTTATTATAGTGCTCAAGCCCAGTTTGTGCCCTGCAGAAACTGTGGTCGAACCTTTTTTCCTGACCGTGTCCCTGTGCACGAAAGGTGTTGCAAAGGAGGTAGCAGAGGTGGGAGGCTACCAGGCACTACCACTGGTAAATCTAGTAAAGCACCAAGATCTGCAACTGGCTCAGCAAGTGGTGATCCATCTAAGGCCCATCAGGGAACAAGCAGGGCTGCACCAGCTGTATCAGACCAGGTAAATTGCTGAGCATACACGGTATGGAAGGATGTGGGTGCATCTTGATGCTTAGCACTCCTTGGGAGACTGGCTTCCCATCAAATTTAAAATCACTTTTCTTCAGAAGGACCTTTTAGTTCTATGCAGATGTTTCTCTGCTAAATAGAGGATAAAGAAAAGGGAATAAGGGAAACTACTTACTTATTTTGATTTTCCTTTTGCATGGGAGTAGTTGGGTTCTCTTGTCCTTTAAGAGTTATATCCCCAAGAGGGACCATTGCTTTATATAGTTCCCTAGGAGATTGTATTGAGCAGCTTATGCAAGGTTTGATTGTTACATGTTTTAGGATATATTACGCATTTTTATTTAGTTAACATGAAATGCAACATTTCATTGTCCTGTAAGCACCCAACACTTCAAAACATGATTTTCATATTTTACCATTATTTTTAACCTTGGCGTGGAACATGAGTTTACCAAGGACTACATGTTCAAAGGCAGCAGCTCTGGGTACAACAACAACAAAATAAATAAGACTGCACATTTTTTTCCACTGAATTTGGTTCAGGATCCAAGAATAAAGAAGCTGATTCACATTAGCCAAAAGATACACAGAGTTTTGGAAAATGGAATTTTTTTCTGCATTTGTTTCTGCACAAGCTGTCTTTTGGCCAGGAGTTTTGTAAGATAGATGTCTAAATTTAGGCCCGGTGTCCAAATTAAACGGCTTTTTTTTTCTTTTTTTTTTCCCAAATGCGGGTTGGAATCCTGATTGCCTACATTACTTTTGCAAATGGGATTTAGCTTGCTCAGTCACCAAAGGAATGCAATGCTATGCAGAGCATTTCTAAAGATGCTTTAGAAGTCAAAGTATGTAACATGTTAGTTTACCAGCTGCTGAGTAAAATGAAGATAATAGCGTTACCCTAGATCATGTGAGACTAAGGACATCATGAGCCCTTTTTTTATTATGCCATATGAGGCCACTAATTGATAGATTTGCCAAATTAATGTTCACTCCTCAGGTCTTTCATCAGCAAATTGAACATAATCCGGAAGCAGTTTAAAGTGCTGCACAGCTGGATTTATAGCTGTAGGAGAGGTGGTGCTGTTTACACTACATTGTACACTTTACCAAAGAACTGTCATTGCTCTAAAGGTGATTGTTCAGTGAAAGGCATGGATGTGAGGCAGAGAGTTTAATCCATCACACATAATTCTTTCAATTAAAAAAGAGAGGGTGAGGGCTATTTTCTATTCTTATAATACCATTTAAAAAAAAAAAGAAAAAAGAAGTTTAGAGAGTGGTTTGGCACTGAAAGTG
>WEKY01006803.1:0-13519 GCA_013390045.1 Picathartes gymnocephalus | reverse complement strand
TTGGAATAGGCAAGTGTGGAAAATTTTTTAGTTATGTACATCATTTACACCTCAACTGATTTGTGAGGTATGTCAGTAATTGGCTGCATCAAATGACAGTGGAAGAAAAAAAAAAAAGAAGAAAAGCTGCAAATAGAAAAAGGAAAGGACAATCAAGAAAAAAGCCAAATGTTGCTGGCATGGAGGAGCCCCTTAGCTACAAAACCATTACCCTTGTCTGGCAGTGTTTACTTCTTCTGGGACATAACAATGAACAAGCTGCATGTTTTATCACTACAGGTGCCAACCTAAACAGGAAATGAGAGGAACCAACATAATGAAATAAAGACTTAAGGAAATTCATGGCACTGCAAGGTGGCTTACCCAGGCTATTATGCACATCTACAGGTGTGCCTAAAGGGAATACATATGATCCATTTGCCCCTCTCCCTGTCTAGGAGTTTTTTCTGCCTTTTTTTCTGTTAGATAAACAGACTCTGCAAAAGCAGAGGTCTTCCTGAAATCACTTATGTCAGTTCTGGACACACCATTTTAGCAGTATGTGTATACTATGTCACTGTGTTGTGTCTATAAGCGAGAGGTTTCCTTATAAGAATATTGCACAACAAAGGAAGAGTGTGGGAAACAACACTTCCAGTAACAAGCCATTCTTATAAAAGTTTTATCGTCACCCCATGCAATGGGACAGGGGGACAGAGAATGGGGGTACAGTCAGTTTACCACATGTTGTCTCTGCTACTGCTTCCTCCTCAAGGGGAGGACTCCTCACAGTCTTCATCTGCTCTATTTTCAGGTGCGTCCCAACAGAGAGAGTTCTCCACGAACTTCTCCAATGTTAATCCTTCCTATGGGCTTAGTTCTTCATTAACTGCTCCAGTATGGGTGCTTTCCACAGCATTCAGTCCTGTAGGATTGGGCTGCTCCAGCAATGGGTCCCCTGTGGGGTCAACAGTCCTGCCAGAAAACCTTCTCCAGTGTGGGCTCCTCCGTCCATGGGGCCACAGGTCTGGCCAGAAGCCTGCTGCTGCACAGTCTTCCCATAGGGTCACATCCTTCTTTTGGGCATTCACCCTCTCCAGCAGGGGGTCCTCCATGGGTTGCAGGTGGGTATCTGCTCCCCTGGGGATTTCCACGTGTTTCACAGGGACAGCTGCTTCACCATGGTCTGTACCACAGGCTGCAGGAAAATCTTTGCTCGCCAGAGCACCTCTTTCCCCTCCTCCCCTGACCTTGGTGTCTGCAGAGCTGTTCCTCTCTCATGTTCTCACTCCATTCTTCTCTGGCTACAATTTGTTTCTGTACAATGATTATTTTTTTTCTTAAATACCTTATCCCAGAGGCACTACCACCATTGCTGATAGGGTCAGCTTTGTCCATCGTGGAGCTGGCTGGCACTGGCTTCACCGGACACAGGGGACAGTTTCTCACAGAATCCACTTTTGTAGCCCCATCACTACAAAAATCTTGGCATAAAAACCCAATATACCCCTTCAGTGATTTGTTTAAACTCACTGAGTTTTCCATATATTCTGCTCATAGCTCAAAATGGACAGTTAATGGCCCTGAGCCTGCACAGAAAATTTCATCAAACATGGTGCAGTGTGATATTTTGGGCACCATTTGGAAATTAACAGATTGCCATTCAGATGACAGGGGGGAAATGGCTGCTCAAAAGTCCTGTGTGTCACAGTAATTGGGAACATGTGTAGATGTGTTTGTACAGCCCTTAAAACAAGATTCATAAAATTTAGACTTTCTATTCAGAAACTACCTTAATAAGGAAAGAATTTTTAGAAAACAGTTAAAAATTACATTTTTCACATTGCAGTGAAAATATAAGTGCTTTTCTTTTTTTTTTTTCAAGATATGATCTTTGAAATCATAAATAAAAGAGTGAAACAACTTCTGAATGATGTAATGATATCAAAAATATCAACAAGCATCTGGATTATAGTTTCTGGAATGTGTAATATCAAGTAGCATTCATTAGAAAAAGCTGAAAATCCCCCGACATAGTTTGAAAATTCTGATAAGATCTGAATATAATTTTTGCTTAAATTCATTAATTTAGTGCCTCTAGATGAACTTTTGAAATACCTGCATGAATAGACGTGGTTTTTCCTTATGCTACGTCTAAAAAATCCCTTGCATCCATCACAGCTGGAAGCACCATAATGTTTTCCGGTTGCTCGGTCTCCACATATTGCACAGAGACTACTGACCCCGTTGTCAGGAGCATTCATGTTGACAGCTTCTCCTGAACTGTCTGACAAGAGACCAGAACATACATAGTTAGGGACAAGACTTCCAAAAACCACCCCATGAACAAGTTATACCTAAATAGAGGCTTTTTCTGGCCTTTTCTCTTTTAATTGCCACTTAAGATTTATATAGCATGATCCATCTGATTACATCTGGTTCTTACTGACATAACACTTTCAAAGTGATGGAGAAGTTTATAACAACAAATAATCGTGTTCTAAACTCTTTTCAGCTGAAGGATTAAAAATTAAAGTGCACTTTTGCATTTATAATTATACATACATTCCTATTAACATGAAGAGAAACTTTGGCACAAAGCAGTCTTAATTGGTAAAAATCTCATGTATCAGTTCTCATACAAGCTGGCAATAGCTGGCAACTCTCATACAAGGATTTGTGACATTAAACAAAGAAACAAAACAAGAAGAGTTTTGTACAATTTAATTTAAAAAAAACCCAAAAAACCAAATAAAAACACATGCTAAGAGCACTGTCTGTTATTTCCTTGAAGATATTTTTGATAGGAACACTTTCCTCACACAACATATTAGCTACATGATTAACAATTAGTCACTGAATAAATTCACCTGAAATCAAACCAGATATATTTAATCTTTGAGTCACAATGTTAGCAGACGTGGTCAAAGAAACAATTGCAAAATAGCTTTTTCTGTTTTGCTTCTGGTTTAAATGAAAGGAAAAAATGCCCTAGGCATTTGTAGCTGTTTTTTCCAGAAGAGGAAAGAGTGCCACATTAACGAGATATGCAATCATCAATTCAAAAGTCAACTACATGAGTTCATGGACAGTATGCAGGATGAACAGTAAAACTGTTAATATTGATACATACTATTACTCACATTGTATGGATCCGACTGAAATGTATAACACAAATACATTATAATTTTTTCATTGAATCCTGCAGAGCTTAAAAGTTAAAGAGTTTTTTAGATATAGAGCAAAGCAACCTTTCTGTTTTGTTTTACAGAGTTGTAATTGATGGGAATTACAATAAAATTATTAAATAAAATGAAATCTTAGAAGTAAGAATTCAGTTCCGTAAAGATTTTATTTTAAAATTAGGATTGTCATGACTGGAAAATTTTAAACTATTTTTAAACTAGGTTACCGAATTGCTTTAGAGCAATTGGAGTTTTGTAACTTTGTATCATATATCAGAACAATTAAAAAACAAATATTTAAATGTTATGATGAAATATTTCACAGCGATATAAGTTGTGCATATATATATATGGGCATACTTATTTTCTTTGGTACTATTCTGAAACAAAATCTCTAGAAAATTGACATGATGTTGAAAAATTCTTTGATTTCAACAGAACTGTGTAATCTGCCTGATTGTGGATTGTTAAACTTCTCTAAATGTTCCTAATTAATTTAAACAGCTAGACAAGATATGCAGGAAGAATCATAAGGGACAGCTTTCAGTTCCAGACTTGCACTGTAACATGACAATGTTTTTATAAATGCTGTAAGAAAATAGTCTAGGCTAAACTCAAAACAAATTCTAAACATAAAAAGGCTGCACCTGATAACTATTAATTATCAAGCTAATCACTTACAGTGATAATTTAACCAGCTCTATTGCCAACACATAATGCAACCAAGCACAACCTCCCTAATCTGCCTTCCCATTTTATTTAATATTAACAGATCCAAGAGTGCTATTCAGCAAGAAACAAATGACCAATGAAATACACATATTAGAACAAAAAGCAGAGAAATGATCTGAAGTTATATAATCACTGTTGACAGCTACAAATTCAGTTAGGGCATAAAGTTCTGTTTTTTCTTCCTAAATCAATAACCAAATCTATCCTTCTGTTTACTAAGTTTGCTATAAAGTAACATCACAAATTCAGATAAAACTTAAAGTCCAAAAATAAAAACTTAATTAGGTTCTATATGGCAGGAATATGTGCAAATGCAGGTGCTAAATATTTTTCCTGCAAATCATTACATATTGGTTCTGCCTTTTAAGAATACATACTACTATAGGTCTATGAATTATACTTTAAGACACAATAAAACAATATTTTTAGTGTATTAAAAGATTTGAAAGGCCATTTTTGGGTGCTCTAATTTGCCTGATACTTTTATTCACATATCTTTTTTTGTTTCTGAGTACTCAATGGCAGAATGAAATTGTATGCTATTTCAAGCATAAATTATTGATAAAATCTCTCAAAAATTGCATATTAAAAAATCTGCCTAAAATGTTACATTAGCTAAATGCATATACTTTTTCTCAACTAAATATTATCCTCTAGAAAGCCAATGTGATTCTTTTTAAGTCATTCTTGTGCATATATACCCTTAGCTGGAAAGGCTAGATTAACACTCAAAAAAAAATATTAGTTCAACAATTACAAACTAGGCATCAAGAAATAGTAGCTGATTTTTTTTCACAAACCTCTGGATAATTTTGTTCTTTCCTTCTGAAAGTTATATGTGAAATATACTTCCATGTCCAAACTGTCAATACTAGTTATTCATTTGTCCTACAGTAAATAAAACAACTGCTGAATAGACTATTTTCTTCCTTTGATTAACTGACTGGTGACAGTACAGCTACTTTATTATATACAACCTCTCTTTTATTTTCCTTAAAGAATTATAATGTTACTAACTTAGAGTCAGCGATGAAGTGTAAGAGAGCAGATTTGTAGTTTGAAAACAACCCCCAAATGCTCCATTAATAAAACATTTAACTAACACCTTATAGCATTACTAAACTTCACTTTTTCTGTTAACTGGCTTGATTTTGCCTCACAGGGCAGAACTCACCATTGCCATTATACAGAATCTGCATAGTTTCGAATTCCAGTGCTGTATACGTTGGATCTAAAACTTCACTGTAGTTTGCCATTTCCATGTCCAGTATTGGTTCTGAGAGCCTCATCATTGAGTGCAAAAGCTGTGGAAAAGCTCTTCAAATGTACAACCTCCCCATTCTGTTTCACAGTGATTGATAATCCAAAGTTAACTATAACTGTGTCACTTATGTGCAGCAATGGGAGGAGCTGGAAAACTGCTTCTGCATGCTGTATTTTACCTGGGTATTTTTTTTCTTTTATGATACAGTGGAACCCTTCTGATAATCTTGGAATGCTTTTTGAAATAATCTTATCAGGAGTTGTATTGGTTCCAGTTCTTGCACGAACCCAAGGACGTGCAGGAAGCTTCCTATCCCTCATGCTTTGCTGCACATTTTGTTGTCAATGTGTGGTACAAACAGTTCTAAACAAACTACTCTGGTTGTTCTATGTAGAGACTGTAAGTTCATATGCCATTTTGCTCTCTCTCTTCAGAACAATAAGGAAATGTGATATGATTATGGACTATCTCAAACTATACCCAAATCACCTACCTTCATATTTTAAAAGACAGCTGTAAAAACTCCCATTTTACAGCTGGTAGTGTTCTTTCCCACTGGCAATGACCTAGCTCTGTAGACATCCTTTAGCAAGGCTTCAAGTCACACAAGTCTGCAGCAAGGCCAAGTTCATAAATCCCCTCCATCACACACTGTGTTGCTGCAATGGCTCCAGCCACTGTACCCCTCACACTCTCAGACAGTGGCTTCCTGCTCTAGCCCTTCCTCATACAAGATGTGATGGCTGCATGGCATTTCCAAGCACGATTCAGGTGCACAGGGGAAAAGAAATTTTAATCACCTTCTCTGTAATGAAGAATCTCTGGGTAGATCCACAGCTCATCAGTTGGTAGACATGGCGTGTACAAACCCAGTTAAAAACCCTCCTGTAAAGCTGCTTGAATCTGTGCCAAATATATAGCTGAACAGCAGAATTTCACTTGCTAATTTGGTGCTTTCAAATGTTGGATAGTAGAATTTCAAATGTTATTACTTCTCAATATATTCTTTACGGAAAACTATCTTTTACACTGCTGAAAAGCAGTTACATAAGATTACATATATAGGAAAACTGCCCAGTTTATGCCTAATTAACACGAGCTAGTAACTGTACATACAGCATTGAAATGCATATTTGAATGGAAAAGAATGCAGTTGCTGTTCAGTAAAAGTAGCTATAAAAGGGCAGCATAAACCAACTCCTTGATTAAACAAACAAATAAATAAATAAATAAATAAGTATTTTAAAAAGTAATTTATGACAGAGAAGTTACCGATGGTGAAGGAAAACTTACAGGAAAAGACCCCGAAAAAAAGCCTTTCAAAATTCATCCTTTGAATATCCATGTCCCCAGGGTTACCTGAGAGTCACAAGTCATCCTGTCTCCTTGTGGACATGTAGATGCATTCTAAGGCCAGTTCTCCTCCTGACTCCAGCAGAGCCCAGTAACATAATTATGACAACAGGATTCTTGTATATTTCACAGAACTATCCCTAAACCAAAGCATATTTACAGTTGTGTTACTGCTTGCACAAATTCCCCTTAGATTTTGGAGGGTCTCCAGGTCTCCACAGGGGCTGTCTTTTTCAACCTACTGCTATTCATTTTCCTTTAAACCATTCATCCATTATTATATTTAATGAGATATCAAAAAAACTACAAAAGTTACTTCTTTTGAAAGGCAATCCTATAATTTTATGCCTTTGTATGAATAGCACACTTATTAACAACTGATATGACTACAAATATTTTCTATACATAACAGCAGACAAATAATACAAGAAATGGCAATTTTAAAAGATATTTAAGGATAGGAGGGAAATTTTAGAATATTTACTGCTTACAATCATGAAAAAAATTTATTCAGAAAGTGTCATTTCACAGTACTGAAAGTGTACAAAGTTTCACAGTTTTTAAACACAATATTTCTTTCTTTCTCTTAAAGAAGTATATTAAATTAATATTGATGAAAAGCTATTTGTTGACAGCCAATATTGTTTAGGAAATCACTGTAGTTTCATCATGAGATGGAATAATTTTACATTAACTGCTGGCTCAGTTTGAAAAGTTTCCTTTGTAGCAGAATTTGTTTTATTTGCTACAACCATTTGTTTTATTTGTATACTATTTGCTATAAAACTAATTACTAGTTACATAAAAAATGATTCATTGCCTTAATATGCTACTTAGTATAATATAAAAAGGTTTACAAGTTAACTAGAATTATCTATTGTTCTTCAGTGTGCAATTTTGATAAGATTTTCTATAATTATTATCTGGCTTTTTAATACTAAAATCATATGATTACAAATATATCCATTGCATATTTTTTATTTCAAAATGCTGGTCCTGAAAACATTCTGGCATATAAGTAAATTTAAAATAAGGGAATGAATGGAAGATGGAAGATATCATGTATGACATGATCAAATCCTGCTATTCCCTCTGCTATTAGCAGAACTTCTTCAATGCTGCCAAAACAGGTCCCTTAGTGACTGCTAAAGAGAGGGAATGAATTGATCCTTCATACTTCTGTCATATAAAAACTCATTTCAATTGATTTTTTAATATGGAAAAATGTATGCTATAGGAAAGACATTCTTTATACTATTTTTTCATGTTTTGCTAAGGAAACTTCTTACAGTGAAATCTTGCACTCATAAAAATGTGCTTTCTGGGGGATTTTTGGCATCATGAAGTATATCATGAACAATTAATGTATACTAAATCACTATGGTAAAATATTAATATGTTTTCTTTCCATCTTAGGTGGATTAGAATGAAGTTCTGGAATTAGAGCTGTTGACGAAAGAAGCTAAGGATGAACAGCTTTTAGTCTTATGTCAGTTCAAGCTTTATACCGTTCACTAGTATTCAGACTCCCACACAGCAGATTTCCTTTCATATTGGACACCTGCGCTGTTTTTCACATTCTGAATGACACTGCGGCTTGTAGTATAAAATGTTCTAAGTCAAGTCATCTACTACTGACGGCCAAGAAATATCGGCCTAAGGTAAGCAAAAGTTTTAAAACTGTGTAATTAGTCAAACTGCTAAGCACTTCTTTGAGGTAAGTGATAATGTAAATTTGAGTAAGAAATAATTTCTCAAAGTAAATTTTGCAGTAATTGTGAAGAGAAAGCTACACAATAATGGTTTTGTCCATGTGGTTTTCTTGCATTTTTTTTCTTTAAATCTGATGACCTCAAGATCACATACAGAAAGCATTCCTATCTTATCTTTAAGCCTATTAACTCTGTTAATTGTTCAGCTCTCCATATTAAATTTAATCATTCTTTCTGACTGTGGTATAAAATACAGCACAACCTAATAAAATCAAGGTTATTTCCATAAAAGTCTTCCTGAAAATAGAAACAAATCTCAAACTACTATCACCACTGAAACAGTTTTGGTTTTCTCTTTTTTTTTTTTTAAATAAGTAACAATATGTCCTTTTACCTTTCCAGCTTAGTAAGAAATGTAGGTTACCAGAAAAAAGTATTAATTCAAAGTTATTTTTTTTCTTGTTTCCCATGTATTCTGTGTAAGAACATCTTCACTCTATTTCCTGCTTTGCAAGTACAGTGAGTTGTGGTGGACATACTTGGAAGGCATCCTGTTTTTGTCAATAACCTGTCATATTTATCCAGCATGCTAGCAAAACACATTTTGATCTGTTTCTCCTCTTGATGGCTGGCATATGTAGGACAGGGTATGGATGGAGGCCATGCTAAAAAACCCTAAGAAAACCACATTAGTCAGAGCTGAGTCAGAATGCCTCATTACTACAGGAAACTCAAAGACCTCCAAGCCAGAGAGTTCATTTGCCAAAAGCTTGCTACCCAGGAAGCAGTGTGAAAATTTCTGCACGCCCACGGACAATCTCATCTTTGGCTTACAAAGATACACGCCCACATAATACCGCAGACTGAGCTTCCCTCTCCTGGAACACACCCTCAGCGCCAGGGAGAACACTGCTAGTCACCATCACATCAACTCTGCTGGCACCCACCCCCAAGTGCTTCATAAATGGTCCATGAGTAGTGACTGCTAAATGTTTGTTTGTATTCTAAAACATAAAATTATGATGTGTTTGTCATGGAAAGGTTTGTAACACTGTGGCATTACTTTATATGGTAGAGATTGTTGGCCTTTTATTTTTTAAATAAATAAAAATGTTAGAGTTGGATCAGATCTAAAAATCAGTGATAAAGTATAAATGTGTATTAAAGTATAAATGTGTGTTACCAAACTTCTTCAAAAATAAATAGCCTTTTTGCTTAACACCTAAGTAACGTGATGGAAACATGGCTACAGTCCTCTATATCTCTAAGATATTACAGCAAGTCTTGTAATGTTGTCATACCCTACCCCCCTCTCACCCCCAAAAAAGTTCAGAGCCAAACAAGGACAAAGTTGCGTTTGAGCTGGTTAATGTGAAAGGATTTTTCAGAACAATTTGTGAATCATGAGAATCAATATATAGCACAACTGCTTCCACTAAGGTGACCAAAGGCATCATCTCATACTCCTCAAACCCAGCACCAACTATCACCTTCAAAAAGGAAATTTATGGCACTTAGACTTCTGACCTTGTCCTAAAAAATATATTGGCTAAATAATATACTAGAAAAGCAAATTCAGTACCAGAACTGAATAACAGGTTTTTCATAGCACACTTATTAGGCAAGGTGGTAAGATTAGCTGCAACAAATCATGCCTGGTGAAACCGAAGTACAGATCTTTGTGGGAAATCCAGGCTAAGCCTGTTTTCATTACTCACATTTTTAGACACTTAGACCACCCCAGGCATTCTATGGAAAGGAGATTCTTGAACATATTGAATTTGCCTCTTTTTTCAGTTGAATTGGTCATTCACTATGTTGAGCTCCACTCCAACATACAGCATATATAGCTTTCTTTCATAAGTTTTTTTTTTTCATTTTGGTGTAACAGGGAACAGACAATATTGTGAGGTCTTATTGTCTTCATAATTTATGTTGTTGGCTTAAAAAATTATTCGTCTTTCAGAACAACCAGCTACAACTTCAATGGTCATGAATGTGAATAAATATAACAAACAAAGAACATGCCTGGTATCTGACTTGTCAAATACTATGGACCTACCCTACAGCACTCTTTAGAGCTTGAAATAATCCTAAAATAGTTATGAAGATGTCAATGCGAAGTCTACATCAGGCTTTCAAAGCTGAGTGAAAGATCTAGTATTCCAAATTCTATGAAGAGCAATTTACAGTCTTAATCTTGCATCCACTTCAGTATTTGTCCTGTCAGTAGCTGAGGGGAAATATAAAAGGAATATGAAAGCTCTAAAATATTTTGAGCCTGAAGAATAGCTGCTGCAGGATAATTTTAAGGATAATTTACACTCGCTGAGGACATAGCCTGCTTTCAGATTCTCCCTCTCTATTCCAAATATAATTCATTCCATCTTATTCTAAAAGGATAAATGATTTATTTATTCACTTTATGTACCACAGTGTCATTGAGGGGATATGCTGCTAGGATAGCAACAGTAATATAATGGTGTCATATGCAAAGAGATGTTACATCCACTCTTAAGGTGAAGGTAGACAAAGCTATCTGGTTTATCTGATTTTATTTATCACTTGCACACATACATCAGTGAGTGACCTGGGTAGCATCTCACAAAGTATAAGACACATTGCAGTTCACAAACCCTTAGTTGTGTTCTGTCTTTAACAGGAAGGTGTTTTGATGATGATTCTCACATTGTATTCACCCACAATCTTCACAGAGCAAAATTATTAGGACAGTATCTTCTTCATTTCGCAGATGTCCCATGCTACTGTTTGTCAACGGTTTAGTGAAACCCATGGTATATCTGTGACAGCAAATAACACCACCAGTAGGAAATATTCAAGGAAAAGTCATCTCATAGCCAAGAGCTCAAACATGGACCATTGCATACGGGTCATCACTAAATGTCAACAGCAAGATGCACAACTGCACTGAGGGACAGCATTGGGCCAGGGTGACGGAAGAGTCAAGGCTATGATGGTGCTAGTTGATGAAGCACATTCCTATGGGAAGATTTAGAAGGATGAGTAACGGTGACGTGGAAGCTTGAAGACAGTCATTCAGAAAGGAGGCTGAGGGGTGCCTCCCCTCAGCTCTCTACTGCTTTCTGAAGATGGAAAATGGAGAGGGAGGGAGATGCTGATCCCTTCTCCCTTATATCCAGAGATAGGCTGAATAGGAATGGTTAAAAGCTGCGTTAAGGAAGGTTTAGAGTGGACATTGGGAAGAATTTTTTTATCAGAGGGTGGTCAAACATGGAAGATTTCCTAGAGAGGTGATCAGTGCCCCAAGCCTGCCAGAGTCTAAGAGACACTTGGACAATGCTCATCAATTTGATCAGCGATGATTTGGTCAGGCAGTTGGAATAGATAGCTGTTTTAAGTCCCTTTCAACTGAAACAGTTTATTCTATTCCGATCTCGTCTAGTCTAGTATATCCTAATATTTTCTATTCAGTCAGAACACAGTATGCCAGATACAAGGGTTAGGCAGTAAAGACTGCGGACACAGAATAGTTATATTCTTTTATCTAGACATTGCAGGAGGATGTCCACAGTAGACTGTAAGCCATGTAGATATCAAATGCTATGCAGATTTAAAATCTAGTTTTATGTACACATGTTTATATATAAGTATGTACACACAGCAATTTATTGTCAGTGTTTTTGTGACAGCTGAATTTGCCTCTTGAATTATCACTGAGTACACCTACAAAAATTAATCTGACAAGGGGAAGCTCTCCCTTCTACATACAGAATCTTAGTAATTCTTCACATTGTATTGTCCATGTCCAGGTTCTCTCCATGAACTAATAGCAAATTTGTATTTTGCCAGTTCAATCCATTTCTGTGCTTGCTTTGTGTCCAGATTAACAGCAGATTTTCTAACCCTATTTGAGGTTAGCAGGCACTATTAGAAAATTGTGACTATTTATGGGGAAGAAGGATAAAAAACAGGATACTTTTGCTTTTTTACATTGCAACAGATTAGATTTACTGTTAGGTATATGAATTACTCTTAGGTAGACTTTAGTACTTAATATTTCTATTTCAATTTAGTATTCTTTAGTTCATTTTATTCTTGAAAACTCACTATAGGCATGAAGTGTTGACCATTTAGAGGGCTTAAAGGATTTTTGCAGCATAGAATTTTGTGGTGAGATTTGCTGAGGTACAGTTAAATGACTGGATATGCTTGTTAATTATTTGCTTAAATCAGGTAACTTATTATTTTCTGCTACACACAGGAAAATTAATCAGAGAGTTGTCCTGGAGAGCAGAGTGAAATGTGAAGAAAAGAGGAAAGAGTTCAGGCATAAGATAAAACCAAACCATCATGCTATTGATAAGCAAGACTAAGCACTCCTGTTCAGTCATCCCCAGGTGATTAGTAATTTCTTAATGAGCCTTCTTGGCAGGTTTTATGCAAACTTGTTCGTAAACAATGTTTTATATAGCCAGTTAGATAAAATTTACTTACAATTTACCCACAGTTATCTTAGGAATACCATATAATGAGATTTTTTTCTACAGATAAACACCCTTGCCTTTGCCATACATAATAAAAGAGTTCAAAAAAAGGTTAACCAGTATCAAGCCAAGGTTTGTTTGGTATTCTTTTTTTTAGCTTGCCTAGAATCTTTCTTTTCTTTGTGATCAATTAATCATAGCAAGTCTTCTAATTTCTATATTCTATCCCCTGCTGAATGAGTTATATATTCTACATAACATTTCAAAACAAACTCAGTACACTTCTCTCCATGCTAGTGACTATATAACTCTTGGTCCTACGTAAAAGGCTAATTAAATAACTGAATAGCCAGACAAGTGCCATTATTTTCAGTTACTCTGTCGAAAATTAAATTTTTTAACTAGAGCCTAAGCTGACTCATCACATTCCTGCAGAAAGAATGTTGTGTCAACACACTCAGTTTAACTCTTCCAAGACACTAGCATGGTTATGCTTAGCTTAAAAATGTCTCTAATTGCTATTGTTACAAAAATGAGTTAATGAGAAGTTCAGAACATATTAAAGATTACCAGTTTAGAATGAAACTATGACAAATGAACAAAAACTTCAAATACTCCCTGAAAAAAGGAACAATGAGAAAGCATAAACGCATATCCTCTGTTTCAACATATTTCAGATCAGCTCTTTAAAGAATCAAAATAACTCCATTTTATCCATCAAATAGATAAGTTTTTAGAACAACTCACAGCCTAGGAAGGAATGTGTGTTCAATACCCTGACTTTCATAAAACCATAGAATGATTAGGGTTGAAAAAGACCTTAAAGAT
>WEKY01006783.1:91068-120374 GCA_013390045.1 Picathartes gymnocephalus | reverse complement strand
CACTTTATCTGTCTCTGGGAAAGGCGGAGATGCAGTTTCTGCCTGGTGCAGAGCTGAGCTAATGGTGAATTGCCAAGGATGTGGCAATTCCACATTGATGCACAAGGTTTGAACAGAGCAGAGATTGTTAATGGTACCTCCAGGGAAGAGAAAATCTTCAGGGGAGACTGACAGTGGAGAAATGCTGGTGATGGAACACCTCAGATACTACATGACAGAAAACAAGATAGTTCAAGGTTTTGCAATTTTTGCTCATCTCTGATTGTCAGGCAGAGATCACTAGCATACTAAAAGGAAACAGAAATTATGATGTTTCTCCATGTCAATGCACTGGAATCTTGCTATGCTCTAACAAATCT
This sequence comes from Picathartes gymnocephalus, assembly GCA_013390045.1. NCBI lineage: Eukaryota > Metazoa > Chordata > Aves > Passeriformes > Picathartidae > Picathartes > Picathartes gymnocephalus. Next base: position 120,015 of record WEKY01006783.1, on the reverse strand, counting down.
ACACTTTTTAGACATTGATACAAAATAATAGAAAAAAGGATGCACAACTCAGAAATTACTAGCACATAGCTATCTCTGTAGCGATGCTTTGCAGAGGGTTTTTTGAGTAGTTCAGCAAATATCTTTTGTACTGTTTTTCAGAAGTCATAAAATGAAGAAAATCTACTATATTTAACTTGTCCCTGAACTGATTTTATACCAATTTTTAGTAACATGTAGAGTTTTAACAGCAATACTTAAGGAAGGTACCAAAAGGCACTTTGCAAAGCAATGAGAACATCTAATTTGTGTCTTACTAGAAAATTCAAAACAAAAGCTAGATATGAAAGGACAGGACATTTTATTTAAAAGCTGCAAAATTAAATCACGAGACTGCACCACTGCAGCCATTAAGGATGTCCATGAGACATGTATTAATTATCTACCCTGTGAGGACAGGGGAGCTTGGCTAGATCTCAGATCTCAGGGACAGCCAGCACTCCCACACCTGGTTGCTAAGTGCAATACTGAGATGTTTATGCAGCCACAGCCATGGGCAAGTCAGGTATCTTAAGAGAACAAAAAAACCCAAGAAAAATAACATTATTTTCCAAAGTTTCCCTATATTGCATGTGAAGCTTGAGGAAGAGTCAAGAATTTTTATCTTAGCCAACACACCTATTTGCTAGCTAAATATTTTTTTTCCCTGAAAATCCATAAATGTTTCTGAAATACAGTCTCCACTGGACAATCAAGATACTTTCAATGGAGTTACATAACCTGCTATATAAGGCAAGTACCTGATGGATTCTATATAGTAAAATCTCCTGTATCTCATATTTTGCCATATTTTAAGCCGTTTACGTATTGCCTGGTATAAGAACTTGGACTTATTCCACATAGATTTCCACATACAATTTTTCTCTTTTCCTATATTTATTATTTTAGCCAGCCAAAAAATTTATAATATTTTCCTATCCATGGGATTTAGGCCAGCACTGGACGATATTTCATCACAATAGCAGATCATGAAAAATAATGGTTGTGTCAATGTTTGGAAATGGCACATTTGAAAGTGAAGTCATTATTTATAGGATCAAAAGGTGCCCATATAAAATGATCTCAGAGTTAGAATGCAAATTAAATAGGTATGGGGTGATTTTCTCTGATGTGATGCCCTGAAGCTCAAGGAGGATAAAGCAAGCCTCTTGCCTCCACACTGAAATGCTTTTAAGTAAAATCATGGGTAGTTAAGATGCCAACTTAAAAATTTTCTCCATTTTAGATAGACATGTCCTTGAGCCATGCATTATCCTAGAGTATGCTTTTGAAGATCTTAATGGTCTAACTGGCAGAGGCTCCACAATACATTATACCTGTATCTTCAAACACCTATCTCATTTCGACAAGCTAGGGGAGACAATTAGAATAAATATTTTACTAAAAATGTTCTAAGCTAAATAGCTAGCTCTGCACTATTCTATTTATGGCTTCCTAATGAACATTAAGACTGTGCTGAAGGTATTCTAACAGATGGATCACAAGGAGGTTCTGTACATAATTTACATTAGCATACTTAAGTTGTTCACTGCAAAGCAAAGTTTTCAGAAAATAAGAGCATTTTTTTGATTTCCTAATACAAATTCATTGCATTGCGGAAAACATTCTTTCCACTTCTTGTGATTTTACTTCATTTCTCATTATAATTGTTGGCCACTTAAGTCAGCTGTTCCTAAAACAGAGGTATGCAAGATACTCACTTTTCACTGAGAAGGAAATAAAGAAAAAGAAGGAAGAGATCATTTTCCCTCCTCTTGATTAGAAACAAACATCAAAGACTCAAAAATCAGGCAACACAGTCTTCTATACCTTGAAAAATGACTGTAAAAGTAATTATATTATTGCTAAAAAGATTTCAAAATGCTGAAAACCTAAGAACATTTCATGCTTACACTGAAGATGGTAAAGATTGTAGAGTACTAGAGGTCTGCTGTATTACAAATAGTAGCTTCATATCTTAAGGGAGTCTGAGTATGTGCCAAGTAGAGGAGACCACACAAAGTCTGTAATTACTGTCTTGTCTCTGGCAACTCTGATTTTTTTAAATTGGCCAGCCATCATATATTCCTGGGGAAATATCTAGCATATAGATAATTTTGTGGAACCAACTGGAAAAAAAGAAGCAACGAAAGCAGAAAAATAATAAATCAACCACCATCTTAATTTTAGAAACTTCTAATTGTAATGGTGACTCACTCTAATTAGCAACCTTTTCCTTAGATACACGAATGGCCTACAGGCAGGAAGACTGATTCCCTGTTCACTGAATTATCATGCAGTGTATACAGTGTAAGGCTTAAGAAAACCCTGTGCATTCCCTAAGTGTAGAATTCCCTGACTCCTTCTTAAAATAGATGTCTACAATAAAGCAGATTAATTAGTCCTTAAAAGAGCATATTTCTCTTCTCTCACAAGACCTTGGCCCAAGAGGAGTGTCTGAGGAGGACAGGTGGGTGTCTGCAGTAGGTGAGACTGATCCTAGTCTGGGTAGCAAAGTCCACTTGTGGGAAAGACAGGCCTATGCAGGATACTGTGCCCTGTTTTTTGGTGATAATGCTGCTTCTGGCATTTGAGTTAGCACCAATGAAACTGAGCTGGTCTACACTGGCTGTTTACATCACCGATTGTCTTTATCATCTCTCTTCTGGCAGGTAAAACCTGATAGGACAAAAGGAAATTGCCTCAGGTAGCAGCACTACAGGAGGCTTAGAATGGATATTAGGAAAAATTTCTTCACAGAAAGGGTGGCCAGCCATTGGAACAGACTGGCCATGGAAGTGATGGAATCACCATCCCTGGAAATGTTTAAAAAACATGTAGATGTGGTACTTGGAGATATGATTCAGTGGTGGACTTGGCAGTGCTGGGTTAATGGTTGCACTCAATGTTCTTAGAGGTGCCTTTCAAGCTTAATGACTTTATGGTTCTATGAAGGCGGAGAAACAGCCTCAACCTGTACATGTAGTACATGTAGTTTCCCAGCAGGATATGGCATCTAAATTCCAAAGGAGCCAGAGATTGAGTGGTTTCTCATGCAACTTTACATCTTGGAAAGTCAGGACATTTTTAATGAGATACCAGTATTTTCAAATAGCTGTTTCATATCAAACACCTATCATTTCCATGTTGGCCTTAGTTCTTTCAAATCAGATTGTGAAATAGAAATAGAGAATAAGTTTCTTGTCAGCTAAAATGGCTGTTGACATAGAATAACTCAGGAATGTGCTTTTGGTCTCATTTTATAGAATAAATCTGTGATTCATTTTGACAATCTAAGTAATCCTTTCATGATCTTAATTTTTTTTTCCTTTATGAGACTGATCATCTTCTCACTTGTTTTGATCAAAAGCCTTTTAAAAGGTATGTTCTTTATTTGTTTAAGGCAGCTTGGCCATCTTTTCTAGTGGCCTGGGTGAAAAGAAAGAAAAGCCTAACAGTGCAGGGAACTGACAGATGGTTACAGTTTCCTGACAAATTATTTATTTGAATTCTTAAACACTCAGCTCTTACTTATAACTTCTTCACTTCAGTTTTAAGAGTCCATTTATCAACAAGAATGATCACATATTGACCATACCAGAACTCAAAAGCAAATGTATTCATTTGTTCACTATACGGAAATGAGTTAGTGACAAGTGAACTGATTCAGACAAAACACCCAAACTAAGGCTCTGGTCCAACATTTGAACTCCAACAAAAAGCTTTTCTACATCCTTTCTTTCTGCCTTTTTCTAAACCTTGGTTGTAGGCACTTATTTGATATCACATTCCCTCATGTGGATTTTTCCTTTCAGAAAATTAATTTTTAAAAACTTTGAATATATAATTTCTTTTTTTATGTATATCTACACATACCAAGAAATATGATTTTTTATCAAATGTAGTATTTTCAATAGGAAAATCTTTCAACATGAAATGATTTTTCATTTAATGAGAAATTTTGCCACTGGATTTGAGGAAAAAAGTGAGGATCACTGGCTGAGAACTGTGCAAACTTTTTTTTTTTTAATAAAAGGAATTGACTTTTCACACACAAAAATAAATTTTAACTGTTAACCCCACTTTGAAAATTTCTGTTCCCTCCCTGCTGTCTGATAAGTGACATCTTTGCACTTGGCAAGTCCAGCAATGCTAACTGGTCCCCTCCTTGCCCTGGTACTCACAAGTCAGTGCCTCAACTTATAACCAGATATTTCAGTTGAAAATGGTAAAAGCTGAACCTTAAAGTACCTAAAAGGTAGGTTTTCTTTGTTATTTATTCTGCAGTTTAACATGGCCAAATCTCTCAGCTTTTTGGTGTGAGTAATTTTTTTAGAGGTAAAATTTTATCTTTGCGTTTATCTGCACTGGTATGCTAATTTTAAGTGAAATATAGTTTACCAGGCAACATCCACTATAGAACTGACACACAGATTTGTCATATCTTCCTTGCCTGATTTCTCTTCCAGTACAGTGAAGTTTTGCTGCTTTTGCAGACATCTGGTTCAGTGTTTATTCTGTAAGTATATCCAAGACCCATTCGGACTTTCAGCTTGTATTTTATCTCATTAGACAGTGGTTGCAAATACACTAAATTCTCATGCTACACAAAAGGAGTATCTTCTGTCTCCCTATGGAAATATTTGGGGGTCCAAGCTGGAAGCAATCTCTCCCAAATGTAATGTTAGATGAGTGAATGTGTGTGTGTGTGTTGTCCTAGGTTTCTGTCTATCACAGGATGTGAGCTGTAGTCCCTGTGTTCCCCAAAGCCTCCATGAAATCTGCAGCAGCATGAAACAGATGAAAGAGATTTCAGACTGAGGGTCAAAAAAGGTGCTTCTAGCTCAACTCTGTGCACAGCACATTCACTTTGAGTGTGCCAGTATCTTGAAAACTAGGTCCTTCACATGAAAATTTGTCTCACATAGTGACGGCCATAGCAGTGAAAATTAAAGGCTTGTCAAAGACATGCAAATCCTCTCAGCCTAGTAACAAAAACATCCTTTATTGATTCTGTGAGTAACCAGCATTTCAGTGACACAGGACCCTAGCTGAAGAATCAATATTTAGAACATGATGAATGTGCACCAAACAAAGAAAACACAGCAATCAGCCCCGCATCTGAAGGTCTTCTCTAATGGAAAAAATAACCAAGAGATGTAAACAGAAAGGGCAAACCTGACAATCTACAAGACCACCCATCTGGGCCAGGCAGTGTGTTTTAGGGTTACTTGGCAGCTTCCTTTGTGCTGGTTCACACAGTGACTATTGCTCTAAGTTTTGTTGACAGTGACCACAGTGCTTTCTTTAAATGTAAACATTCCCAAGTTTGAAGACATAGTTCCCAGTGAGTTTGCTAGAAGAGCCCATATCCTCATAGATGGCTTAACTGTTGCATTTCTACGACACAACCTTCCTTTGGAGTTTCTGTCAGCAGAGTATGGGTGATAGACTCAGGTTGTGCAATAAGAGCTATTTGCACTCTATTTCTATAGTATACTGTTAGAAAATTATTTTTAAAACAGTTCTATAGCTTTTTGATGAGAAATTAGGAAAGGTATCCAATGTCAACTCAAAAAAAAGAAAACTAAGCAAAAGTTACATGCAGCCAGTGTAGAAGAGGAACATCCCTGTAAACACAAATAAACACAATAAAATATTTAATTGAACCTAAAAAAAGATTTCTAATCCTCTTTATGATATATAGGGCTTTGAAACAGAGTGATCAGAGGATGTGGGTCATTTATTTTTATTGTAAGCAATCAAAAATTCAACCATATGAGTCAGACTCTTCTTCACAAGAAGTAATACTATGCTCCAGGAATAGACCTCATGATTTCAGTGGCATACTTTTAGAGAAAAAAGTACTCAGCATGCATCACAAGCCCTAAATAATGCAAAGAGCTCTTGCATCTCCTGCTTTGAGGAATTTGTTCTCTTCCCTAATTTCAAGTTCTGGCTTCAAGTTGCTGGTGAACACCTGAGCTGTCCATAGCAGATGCATCCGTTACCAGCCAAATGCCTCGTTCCTTCCTCGAAACTGTTAAACTATTACCTTTACTTCCACTATCTGGAGTCCAAGCAAAGTGCTAGAGGACAGTGATTGAAAGCTCCAACATATTTAATCATTAAAAAGCACAATAATAAGGGTCTTGGGGCAGATAACTGCCTTTTTTTTTCCAGTTTGGGAAAGTCCCGGTTTAACAGGCTCCCAAACTGTGCTGTTACTGTCTATAGAGGGATGACCAATAAATAGTTTTACTGACCACTGGTTGAGAGCTAAGCTGTACGATTATTCCCTCTTCTCCTGAGGCAAGCACACAAGGGAGGGATCAGCAATGCATTAGGAGCCAAAGTAACGCCCTTCTCCTTTTGAGAATGATATCCATCTCCGACAGCAAATATAAAAGCAGTTGAAACAAGATTTCATGGGTCTCAATTCCCACAGCTTTTTCTGGGCATCAGATTTGATCACCATTGTAAAACATTCTATGTGAGTAGCTTGGACATTGTAAAAAGAAAAAAAAAGGAAAGAAAAAAATCCCAAACTCCTTAGCTCTCTTTAATTTAGAAAGTGGAAAGAACCAGTTTTGTGGATGACATTTTGATGTGAACCAGACAGCTTATAAATCAGTTTTCCACTAAGTAAAGAAAGGATCCTACTCCTCTTTCTTGAGTTATTGCACAATTCTTTTACCCTGATCTATGTATTGTGACCATTTCTTTTCAATTACTAGAAGAGAATAGTGGCTAGTATTTAAACCTGTTTTAAAGTCCAAAATCATTATAGGGTTACAGAAAGAAGGGAGCTGCCTTAATATAAACAACTCTCTAGGAATATGACATGAAGGAAATAAATACTATTTAAAATAGTTTTTCACATCCAATATTTCTGTTTGTTTTTCTTATCTTAACAAAAATGATGGTCTCCCACAGCAATATTGGGAAGCTTGGAGAAGCTTCATGAATCTTTGAATTGTTCTTTCTTTTCAGAATACATAACACCAAAGTTTAAGCCCACAGACTCCATATGTGCATTCATTCCTGGGCCAAACACACACATCATTTTTTATTATTACCAACATGTATGCATAATGGATGGCTACCAGACAATCTAGACTCACGTCACTGACAGATGTCAGCATAAAAATTCAACTAGGTTAGCCTTACCACATTAAAAACAAATTTTTCAGTTTACAAGCCATCACAAGTCATAGGCACTTCAGAATATATTCCTGCACCGTATAATGCAGAGTGCAGATGTATCTAAGGCTCACACATAATTCAGGGAATGTTCTCCAGTTCTATATTGCAGATATTTAGTATGTTTGGAAAAAGGGGAATGTTCTGCAAAACAAGGGTGCAGGGGATTAGACGCTTTCAAATAACAGGCACAGGCAATTACAGAAATACTTACTTAATTTATTGCTGAACAAAGAACTTCTGGGTACTCCAGGCAAATGGGCTCAGCTTGAACAGCTCAGCCAGGTTTCATACTTCACTGAGTCATGTACAGGGGTTTCTATCATGGTGATACTGACCATCATCCTCCAATAACTATGTATGTTTTACATCAAGGTCATCTTTCAGCTGGGATAAGATTTGGGCTTACTGCAACAGTAAACAAGAGGTCAACGATAAAAGCTTTTCAGTCCTTAAATTAGTGCTTTTTCCACTTCACATCCACTCCAGCACCAGAGATTTCTCTAAAGCTGCCAGTGTTATTCTTCTCTACTGACCCATAAGTAGCTGAAATTTGGTCCCATTCCAGTGAGTGATTTAGAGGTTACCCTCTCACTAACAGAGATAGCATGTGGCCCTTTTTTGACATAGAACTCCCTTAGCAACCCACACTTCTCCCTCTGCCAGGCTTTCTCTTGTGAATGGTGAGGGATTCAAAACGCACAACATCCAAAACCTTGGCAGTCAGAGCTGACAAACTGTAGTCAGCTGGGAATTATATTTTTTCTGGAACTCCAGAAGGAGAGGAGATTGCCTTCTAAATTCCTTGAGTTCTTCTGAGTTTTGTAGGGAGACAAGTAATTTCTCTATATTTGGAAAAATACAAACATTTATTTTCCTTTCCACTTTGTGAAATCAAAGTCTTATTATCTCACAAGGTCTTTTGGGAAATGCTTCAAGGTAAAAGGAACATTTCTCTTTTTTGATCATTTCATAAGGTACTCATTCCACCAGACAATTTAAATTGTCTGCTAAAATGCATAATTAATATTTAGACTACCTCTAGATACCTTGCATGACTTTGGGTGTACCAAACATATTCTTGGTAAGATATCATTCTACAAGTGCAGAGAACAAACACTTCTGTAGCAAGAGAAAGAGCTACTGGATAGGGTATTCCTACTGCTCGGCAGAGTGTGGTTTTACACATTGAATGCATACCTAAACCTACATAAGGAGGCATTTTCATATGCCCTGGTTTTTTATATATTACTTGTTTTCAAGTTCTCCAGAAACTGCAGAGAAAGGCTGACAGAAAGCTTCCTTGAGAAGTCATCAGTTGTCATCAGTCAACAGTACCCAACTTGGCCTGTCTGCAAAGACCTGACTTTTATTACAAAGAAAACAACCTCTGACACAAAAGTCTGGGTCCCTATGCCATTGGCCAACCAACCTTTTAGCTTACACCAAAGGCTTTGTTGGCCCATTCCTCTGCCTAGGCACAAGTTAGGGGACAAAAATGGGTGTTCTCCCACTGGTATGGAGCTGGAACGCATCTGAACACGCAGCTAGGGGTAGCAACTGGGAACTGCTCCAGCATGTGATGATATTAGAACACAACCATGTCTGCTCTGCATGTTTACTGCTTATGGAAATATAAGAATGTTTTTAAGGCTGTTATTGTTTTGAGATTATCAAGACCAAAACTCTTCTGTGAATTTATCACATTCCTGTATAATGGTGAAACATTTTTTCTCCAGTTGCGTGTACCTAGTGGCACAGTAGCTGACATTCAGGGAAACAATATGCTATATACATCCATACATCCCTAAATAGCTGAAGTGCCCATGTGAGAACCACACAACCAGCATCTGCAAAAGGGATTGTACTTAGAAATGTTATAAAACATAATACAGGCAATATGGTCAAGGGGTTATTTAAGCCTTCCTTGTAATTCAGAGGTCTACTATCGTCTTTAGTAAGCAGTTCCTAATAAGAAAGCCTGCCTTTCTGAAGGCCGTTAAATACTGACATTTTTACCTGTTGCATGTATACTAGAACAGGACAAAAGGCAAAAAAAACCCCACAATAAAAGCTTCCTCCACATAAAAGTTAATTTATTCAGGTTAAATCCTGGCACAAAAGAAGTCAGTAGTAAAATTCCTGCTGACTTCTGTATTTGTAGATCATGCACAACCTCAGTTTTCAAACATTTCTCAATCTTCAATTTATTTAGTTTTAGAGCCTCCTGGTGAGGCAGAGAACAGTGTTAATTTTACAGATGGGAAAGTAAGTCATGAAGGATTCAGTTACCAAAATAGGTCCCACTTACCAAAAATTAGGTATTTAGTCTAAACTGATCACTTATTCTTCTCTAGTCAACACAAATAGATTTTTCCTTCCAGTAGTAATCTTAAAAAATATAAAAATAATAACAACAATAAGAATAATAATAATGAAAATAACCAAAAAGACATAAACAGAAAGAAGCCTAGTTTAAGCAGGAAGAATTTCCTTAAGGAAGTGACTCTGACACAGCACAGCTCTCCTGGGATGAAGTCACTGTTCCCTGGAGCTGCCTGTCTGTCTCCACTGATAATGGGAAGAGTTCTAGATGACCAGTTTTCAGAAATTAAAATTGAGAAATTAAGTTAAAATCTGAATCTGCAAAGGAACTTAGCAATTCTACATATGCTGATGCAATGCTTAACTTCAGATCACTTTTATTGGTACCATGCTTATCTTCTAAGTGTGTGCTCACAATGTAATCTGTGGCAAGACTTTAGTTAGATATTTGAGTTCTGTGTACTGTGCTTCTCAAAGTAAGTGCAAAAGCTACCTGAGATCACCAACCAAAACAGACAGCAGAAGGTATTTAGGAAGAGACCACCACAGCCTCCTAAGAAATCTCATATTCTATGCTCATGATGAAGTTCATGATAATGTTCAGTTGGAGTTCAGAGTTTGGATTTGTCTCCTGGGGCTGGACACCCAAGTAGTCAGTTTCTTAAAACACAATGTAATCTCTTCTATACATTATCTTCCTGTCCAGATAATTTGGGGGGGAAATCAGAAAACCCCTGTCTCCAAAGCTCGTCTTCTCTTAAAAATTATTAATTTCAAATCCACACCTCTCACTCGCCCAGATAAGAACTGTGAAACTGTGTTTCAGGTGAAAATATTGACTTTGTTCAGCTCCTTAGAAAAAGACTCATGATCCAGTGAACAAGAGTGATTGGACAGTCACTGGGCAAAGTGGAGACCTGGACTTTGGTCCCTGCTCTCTGACTTACAGGTAGCCCTGCTCCAGAAGCAGAAATCAAGTTTTTGTGTCTCAGGAACCAGAGTGCTATTCTCTCCAGTATTGCTCCATATCTAAGGTAGTGTTAAACTTTCTGGGGTGGATTATAGGTCTCTGAGACACAAAATAAAGAACTATATACCTTAGGAAAAATACAGAAGTATTAAAAATGTCATTGTTTTCCCTGGGAAATAATTTGCTGAACCATTCTCCTTTACCCATAAACCTTTCCAACACTGCAAATGCTTGTAATTTCAATGCTCCAACATAGACAATAGCAACTCTTTCTTCTGAATTACATGTGCTTGCCTAACTGGTGGCTGCAGGCAGATGTGCTCACCCCATCAACAAACCAGTGAAAACTGGCCTGGAGGTTTATTTTCCAAGGTGATTGATAACCACAAACACCTGTATTTAAGCCAATAGTCATCTTAAGAATTATGTGAAGTAATGAAGAGGCAACAAATCATACCCCTTCTGCTGAACTCCTTGACAGTTTAATTCGATGTGATATTTTAATCACAAGACTGGGTGAACCTGGCCAGACAAAGAAGAGGGTCATCTTATATGTTTTATTCATCTATGAGGCCAAAATTACACATTTCTTTTCACCTGTACAGGTATAGTAGCTTCCTAATATTGCATTTGACTTGAAAAATAAGAAAGGAAAATCTAAAAAATCCCACGTGACAGGCAATGTAGACAAATACACAACCATCCATGGCTATGCATTCAGAGACATTGGCCAGTGGGAACAAAGTGCAGTTTGACTATTCATAAGAATCCTAGGGCTAGTGCCCTATTACTCATGCCACATGTTTTAGTAAGGAATAAATTAGACTTCTATCTAATCTTTTTCTGCTCTATCATGCATAAATGTTACATATGCAAAAGATAAGGTAAGGTTTACATTTTAAAAAGAAATTAAAATATGGGCAGTAAGGTGACTTTGCTGTATTTCTGTTATTTGATGGCAGGAAGAACATAGTACATAAACAATCTCACTAGCACAGATGTATCAAACGTTTGCTTACAGGACAGTTATGAAGTGGTGAAGGTTCTTTCATTGCAATCTGATGCTGAAACAGCATTAGGAATGCAAGGCCTATCAGACTTAACAGCTGGGAAACCTATGTGTTACTACGATCCATAATTATCAATGCAATCAGAGCTTTAAATTAAGGTATTCTATTTATAAGGCAAGTACATGAATGCCATAATACAAAGACCCGACACTAGGATACAGTACAAACACTAAGGTTATTTGTCACTGGAAAAATTTCCCTAGGATTGTGGCAAAGTTACCAGAACATTAAATATAAGGCATGACAAAAAATACCTGTACTTGGGTTGGCCTCGGTGCACTTTGCAGGGCATTTTTTAAGTAAAGTGATGTAGGTTGTGCTACATCAACAAAAACGACATGATCATAACTCCTCTTTCTGGTTATAGGTCCAGAAGTCATCAGACATCCATCCCTGCTTCATTGCTCTGAGATGAGGATGCTGCCTTCACTGCTTGGTGCAAATGGGGTAGGGTTTGTTGGGTTTTTTTTTCTTTACTTGAGTAACTTGCTGGTTAGGATATCTTAACATGAAAAATTGAACAAGGGTTTTACCACTGCCACACAGACTTTTAAGTAGACACTAAAGTAAGAACTAAAAAATCCACTGTCTATCACTACTGATTTGGTTTAGAGTTGAATTAATTATCCTTTGTATAATTCATAAAGTACATTAGAATATTAAGTTAATGTAATGCTCTGCTTTCCTGATTAGAATATTTTGTCAATCTTGCCTTCGTCTAGGTTTACAGAATCAGGTATTCCAATCAGTGACATTTAAACATGACTAATTTCAACTTCGATGTGCAATCAGTAGTTTTTCACAAGCAATCACACCAGTAGATTAAAGAGGCTGACTCTCTTTGGGAATTCATTTCCTTCTCCAGCATTTTCTGGGAAACAATCTGGTTTGAGGGTAAAGCAGTATTTTGAATAAAACCCAGTAGTCTTGGCCTCTGGTATTTAACTGGAGTGTTATAAAAATAGGTGCTAATGTCAAGCATATTATGTACTCATTCCCCTGCAGTTGTTAAGGTGATAGATAGTGTGGCAGAAAGAACCTCTTGGCAGATGAAATTTCCTGAAATGTCCTTGTAGTCCACACCAGCTGTGTAAAAGTGGGGTCAACAGCCATGCCCTCTGGGCTGAGATGAGCAATTCAGTTATGAATTTCTCAGCTACAAAACTTGGAGGCCAAAGTCAGAATGTGAGAAAAAGGGTGGAATCCTGGCCCTGGAGGAAGTCAGGGGAAGGCTGCTAACAGCTTTAGCAAAGACCAGGGTTTCATTCAGAGTGTTTTAGTAATTGAAGTCAGGTAAGGGATTCCCAAAAAGACAGAAACTAAATGAACTCTTAGCGTACTCTTGGCTGTAGCGTTTCCACTGAAAACCATTCAAAATATTACAGCTGGAAAACCTTTGTCTTTCTTCACATGTTTGTAACTTCTAAACCAGGAAATAAGATCAACTAAACAGTGTTTCTATTAAAAATCATCCTTGTTTCATCCACAAGAAATAATGACTGAAATCTCTGTGCGACACAATTTGTCATTGGGCATTCTGGGCAGAATAGGGACAGGTGAGGAAGGATCTATGTTGAGAACAGGAAACACACAGCAGCTTATGAGCAGAATTGCTGGAACAATTGCATGGAGCAAACAAGCTCTCAGATTGCAAGGTCGGTGCCAGGCTGCCTCTCATTCCTGATGAAGGGTAATACAAGGTCACTTCTCTGTCCTCAGGCTGTTGTTCCTGGTGCAGGCTGCACTGCCAGCAGGAAGCACCAACCCCTGTTCTCAGACACGATATGCAGAGTTGGGGAGATCAGAGTCCAGATTTCTCCTACTTCAAACATTAACCTAGGCTTGTCTCACTGGTTACACCATTTTAAACCATGATTGGAGCCGGGGTCTTGTATTTTTGCACAACAAAAACACCAATGGTGGAGCTTATTCAGCTTTTCTGCCCCCATTGTCTGGCCTTTCATCAATACTTGTGTCTAAAAAAAGGAATATGGACAGAAGTGTGCCTCATATTCACAACATTAATTAAAATTATCTCTGTGTAAGAGAACCATGATGCTATTTCAGAGGACACTTATACTAATGAAAAAAATAAATGGAAGGAGACCAGATAGGTTCTTTCCAATGTACGGCTGCCAAGAAGAAGATATTTCCTATAACTTGTCTTCTAGAAAGAATATTCATTCAACATCTCAGCAATAGCTGGAATTTTTGAAGTATCTGACAAAGGAGAGGTGGGACAGAGGCATTCAAAGCTAGAACATATTCCTTTACAGAACTGGTTGGTGGCTAGAATATTCAGGATATCAAAGCTATCTCACCTGAGCTTTAAATAAGAGAACTCATTTGAACTTTCACAGTTTATTTTACTGAGCTAAAAGCTACAGTACTGCTCCATGAAACAGGATTTTGGGCTTAGTATTCACAACCTTGACCTGGTGGCTTACACATCTGTATCATGAGGGGCTCTTCAATTACGTGATCACATAACAAATTCACACCCCTATTCCCTTTAGATAATTTGCAAATGTTTGAACCCGGGAGTTGCTCACTCTTCTGCCAAGCCCCGTGCCAGCCAAACACAAGGGTGCACCACAGGAGCAGCTGAGGCTATTCTTGCCCTGCTGGCTGTTCCAGGACGCTGGGATCCCCACTGCAGGCAGCACATGTCCTGTTCTGCACTTGGATGCCTCGGTTTTCAGATGCTTGGGCGGGTGGTGTGGTTATGGCCTGTGAAGCAGCTGTGAGTCCCTGACTAACAGATCATAAAATGTGAGGTTAATAAAGGGATAAGAAGTGTTGCACTGACAATATCAGTGGGGAGGGGGCTCGACGGGAGTCCAAGGTGTGACCATTGTTTAAAGGATATTAACTGATTTGTGAGGTTTATTAGAAAGTAAGAACTGTGTCTCAGTCTTTCTCTGTAGTTCTCTCTCACCTTTTCCATTGTTTTTCCCCACAAAAGAATTTTATGATTGTTGTGGCAGTTATAATATTTTTCATAGGTATTTAAAGCATAAAGCAGGCTTAGTTTGTATATTTACTTCTAAGTAATCTAGAAGGAAGCCTGAATGACCACTGCAATGTTGTGGTCCTTTCTCTCTTTTTCTTCCTCTTCTTTCCTTCTTATTTATTTCAGAAATGAAAAGACTAAGCATCATGTAATGAACCCTCATTCAGATTAGATAGATAGATAGACAGACAGACAGATAGATTATAGAAAGATACAGTCATACTATTCGATAAAGTGACATATCTCAAGAAAGCAAACAAGCAAGAAAATACCACTTCATTACACTAAAAGTGAGTTTCAGCAGTCCCTTCCTGGAGTTCACCTAAGGTCTCTTTATGCTTAATAAAGAGTTAATATCAATAACACAGGCACTAAGAATTAATCATAATAGCAAATTAGATAGGAAGAAAAATGTGAGTGTAATGTGGGACCAATGGCAGCAAACTGTGCACTATTTAATGAAGTAGATTAAGGGTCAGATTTTGAAGTGGTGTAAACTCTCTTTATTTCATGGCTTTTGTCTCCAACACTTTATTAGTTCTGTTTTTGTCTTTGATTCACAATTGGATTTATAGTAAATTTAATGTCAGTTTTCTCTATCTCTGTTCCATGATTGTTTCTAGAAACACTGAAATTTCTAGAAATTCTGAAATACTGCTAATTCAGTTAGAAGCGATATATACCTAAAGCTTTGCTGTGTCCAGAGAAGTTTCAGAAAGCAAATGAATACAGCAGTGTCTTACAGATTTTATAGGAGTCAATAACTCATGTTAAGAATCAAATATCTTCTCCAGAAATGATTGAATTTTCTTCTTTTTTTTAAAATATACTTTATGATAGAGTACAGATATATCATATATGATATAAAGGTGTACTACAGGCAGAATATTATTAAAAATATTTAAAGTTGCAGGTTTGAGCACTCAACTTCAGACTGGTACAAACTTAAAGGACAAGTTCAGACATTGAGACAGCAAAGGGATTAGATCTGATCTCCCTTTAGCTTTATAATATAAAGTTCCCACCTTGTGAGTTTAGAGTCACAAGGAAGCAATAGACTCTTAATTGAATTAATTTAAAATGCATATTTAAATATCTTACTCTGAGACTCAAACCAGGAAATTTTCTTTAAGGTGAATCAGCAGATACAGCAATAAACTATTCTTAGCTGGAAATCAGTCTTTGAAGATCTTAGGGTGCCATTAATCCACATCTTCTAATTCATTAGACTCAAGAACATAATTCAGTAACACTCCTACTGACTCAGCAGTCCCCAGGAGTGTGTCAGCTATTTGACTTTTAACCTTCTCAAATGAAAAAAAAAATTAAAAATAGGAAGACTTTTAGCTAAACATTTGATTTCAAGTCTGGCCACAATACCTAAGATCTCTGCCTTCTCTCTGTATTGTACTTAATTTAACAGACCTGACATGTTTGGAGTATCAAGTGTATCCTTCACAAAATATATCTAATTACAGAAAGGCCTGAAAGCCAGAGCAAAGACGATACCAGCTGACAGTCATTCCAGTTCCTTGGCTTTGACACAAGACTTTACATTGTTCAAGTACTAAATATCAACCCTGAAAACCTGATGCTTCCCCTTTGGACTGAGCAGTAAATGAGTTCCGTCCTCCAACACATGTGCTCATGCAGTGTTTTGCTATTAAAGTCTGTGAGTCAGGGAGTATGAGAGTATCTCAGACATAAATCAAAGCATGTGCCCTCTCTATCATGTGCAATTTTGCCCAGACTTGACTGAGCAGGAATGCCCGCTGGCAAGCAAGCCTGCATTTTCGAGGTAACACCAACTGCACGCGGCATAAGTGGGTGCCATGGAGGGTATCACTTAACCCCACGTGGGAATACTCAGGTATGTAACACATCATCTGTAACTTATTCCCCTCCAAGAAATTGCACTGGAATTTTAGAAGGCTTGTTCTAAATTACTGCTAGAATGTAAAGATAAACTTTGAGTTGGGGAGATATGGAGACACTCAGACCATGTTTTTCAGTTTTGACACTTTGCTATTTGGGCAGGACACAAGAGATTATGGACAAACCTGTTTGTTTTGCTTTCAGCAGAAGTTGTGTTAGCCCTGTGCTGATTATTCCTGAATATCCTGCCTCCTTTAACACCCACCTTCACAGTACTTAGTTCTGGATGGCAAAGTTCTCCAGTTTGTGTCATTCCTTTTTTCATTGCAGTGGGACTACATATACTTTTTTTTTTGATTAAAGCCTAACTGTAGGGCTTGAGCATAAATCTCATCTTTTCATACTTTCCTGATTTCTAGTGATGCCATGGAAGGTATAATGGGATGAGGCAAATGCATTACACCATACAGAATAGAAGTCTTAAAAATAAATAAATTTTCACATGTCACTCGAAGAAAAATCATGAAAAAATCTTCTGCAACTAGCTGAAAGTCCTTATGTTTTGGTGTAGTTTCTTTTTCAGTGGAATTTGGATTAAAATTTCAACAATTCATACAAATGCACAATACTTTTTAGTTGCAAGCCACACTGGATATCAGCAACCTTGCTACTTTATGGAATAATTAAGCAAAAATAATCAAGTCCTGCCTATATTACTTGAAGTGATTATTCAGATTTATGATTGATTTGTCAAGTTTCAATTGAATTATTTTAATATTTACTATTTTAACAAGAACATCCATGGCAACAGCAACATGAATTTATTTTTTCACCATAGTTTGACAGTCCACCACTACAGTGATCAGCTACAGAAGAGGTAGGCATTATTATTTTCCTGAAGGAACAGTTTTCTAGCAAAAACAGATTAGATGAGCTTGAAAATTTCATAGGAACATGACATTTTTATCAACAATTTTTTTTTTTTGAGGATCAAATCAGAACCCTTGCTTTATCTGACTAAATAACCTTTAAAATACAATCTACCTTAAAACATTTTAATAAGGTCAGGACAGAAATATTTCAGCAGTTTGTTTGACATACAGTTTCAAACTGTTTGATATATTGATGTAACAATTCAGAAGGAAAACAAATGTCAAAATGTCAGAATTTCCTGTGGGTTGGGACACTGTTTTAGAGCCCACTCTTAGGACAAGCATTGCAGTAACCTGTAACAATGAAGACTGAAGTGCAGTTTGGGAACACATCCTTCTGGGTAAACTAATGAGAAGTCTTTTCAAAAATGATATTGGGACCTGGGAACCATGTAGTGAATTGAATGGAACTAGATCACAATCATCCTTCCACGCCTTTGAAACTCTCAGTAACAAAGAACAAAGGAAGGAAGACCTCAGAGCAGGCTCCACCCTCAACTACAACAGATTGCTGAGTTTTTGGCCTTAGAATCATGAGGAGAAAAAAAAAAAAAAATTTCATGTCCTGATTCCACCCATTAAGTAGAACATCTCCCCTGTCATTTAACCTTTATTCTTCTTTCAAGTAGTGGAAACATGCGTAATTTCACAGTGTCATAACTTTAGTTAAAAGAACAGGATTCAGAGCTTCAGCTTGAAATGACTGGAAATTAATCATGGAATTACTCAAACAAAAACATATTTTAGAGTAGTTGCAGGGTTTTTGGTTTTGGTTTTTGTTTTTTAACATAATTGAAAATAGTAAAAATTTATATTATAAGATTATTTCCTTCCATGATCTTATTTCTACTTTGAGGCTGGATTTTTTGGTAGTATGTTTTGGTTTTATTGTTTGCCTGCCTGTATTTTGATTTTGATTCCTTGCTTTTTAACAAAATGCTACGGGAAAGTTGCGTGAAAATACATACTTGCTGTGTCTGGCAGTCAGATGTAGCAGCATTGAAAAATATACTCATTCTGGATCTTGAAAATGAAAGTATTGAATAGTTCCAATCTGAATTCAATCCACAAGCCTCAGGGTATAAATTGATCACAAGATGGTGTAAGGAAGAAATATTACCTGTTGTATAATATCACATGTACTAAGTGGGTGTAGCACCTTCTTCTGAAGTATTCTGAATTAAGACAAGATGCTGAATAAGATAGATTTTTGATCTATTCTGTTAAAACTGCTCCTCTGCTATTATATTCCTCATTCCCAATGACTCATTTCATGCAACGGAATCCAGCAGCTCCAACTTGGCTGTCTTACACAGACAACACAGCAAGCCATGCAAAGGGATCAGGAAAATTCCTTGCTTACTTCAAATGGGAAACTGCTACTTTATTTGATAATTTTAGAAACCATTAGGAACTTTATTACTAGAACATTTAAACCCTCCAGCTAGTGTCAACAGAAGCAGCAGGTGTTCAAGTCCTTATGGAGATTCACCCCTTGGTTTGCAGCATGTGTTAAATATGCTGTAAGGTGTTTGTGTGAGGGGGGAAAGATGAAGCAAAAATAAGGGAAAAAATTAAAGCAAATATAGAAATGGAAAAGTTGCAAATACTCGAGGATGGGCTCCACACGGACATTACATGGGCATCTAAGAAATCAGAAAAGAGATTCTCTTAAGGATCTAAAAATTTATATCCCTAACTGCAATTCATACAAGTTTGAGGACAAGGTTGATGGCATGGCCAGTGCTACCTGCAGCAGTCTCACTCTCTATTTATATTTCCAATTGCTGTCTCTATAGTCTCATTTTCTCCCTTCTTAATCTCCTGGCTTTCAACGCACTCCATGTTGGGCTATCCTGAGCATGTATTCTGCTCCTATTACATGTACAGGGAATTTGTTTTATTGCCTCTGATGGCATTAGACTTTGAAGGAGCAATGAACTTGAGACCTTCCCCAAGACGTGGCAAAACAGTCAACTTCTAAAACATCCAGCTGATTACACAGTTTGCATACACACATGCACATTAATTTGTGTTGTAAGGCTGGGAAAGGGAATCAAGTGAACTCTGAGTATACAACCAACAACTTGAGCAAAGCTTTTTACTCTGACCTTGAAAGTTTATCCTGTCAAGCAGAAGCAGTCAGAGGTTACTCCAATCCCACCCCTCTCTTCTAAGCACTCTATGGAATGAGGGATGAATGCATAAGTAATTCATAAGCAAAGTTTCATCACTGAACAACAGTGTTTCAGCATCAGACTTGATGCTTAATACTCAAACCATTTCTAACCTGAGCTAGATCTGCTTTCTCATTACCCCTAATCCTCAAGCAATGGCATGTCTCTAGGACTGCCTTATTTTTATTCAAAAGCCAGAAGGAGGACTGGTATCAGACACAGGTAAATTATACTGCATGAACTATTAATTTCCTCCCTTCTATTCCATTTCTCCCAGTAGTCCTGTCAGACAAATACTTTAGGATCTGTTAAGGAAGGTGTGATAGAAGTGTTTTGAACTAAGCAGATGTGACAAGCTCACATCTCAACTATCAATAGAATGTGGACACTTAGAGGACTTACAGGAGGTGACTATTTGTTCATATTGTCAAGTAAACAGCTCAGATTCTGAGGTTCTGTGGAAAACAGCGTCCAAAGCTGTACATCCTGTACATCCAGGAACTTCGTCCAAGATTCCATTTGACTTGGCACTGATGTGTTGACTGATAAGAAGCAGGACTGCACAAATAAACAACTTCTTGTGTTGGGGTCTATCAGTGCAGCCAACAGATTTGCTGGTGTTCTGCAGAAAACATCCTTGGCAATTGGAGTCACATTTGGTGTTCTGTGCTGGAGCAAAAACTAAGTCACTGTTTCTGATCTGAGAAGCTGGGACTTGAGCAATTTTGCATTTCCAGTTCAGCAGAACACCCAGCATTCAGAGAAGTAGGACACTGGTTTGTATTTCATTGTCAAAAGAAAAATCCTTTAAATGGAAATTTTATTAGCTGAGGAGAAGAAAAGTAGGAAAGAGGAAAAGCCTACTCACCTACTTTCTATAGAATTGTTCAAGTAAAAAATTATTGTGGGAAAGATTTTCTGGATAAGACAGTTCTTCCTGTTTTTACACAGAGCCCTTACACTCCCATTCACATCATGCTTTTCTCTGAATCCCTAAACACAACAAATAATCATGCTTTAGTAAGCACCTGCTTGGCTTATTTGAAGAATCCTTCTGTGATGGCATTAAATCCTGACCTTTGACTTTTCCTGTCTGATGCCAAAATGATTATTTCTGCTGGTTCTTAGTTTGACATCAGGGAGCAATTGGTTAAGCCTCTGATCTTTCATCTTGTTATCTGATGTTCTTATAGATGTCCATCATGCTTCTGTATTCAGATTTATGAAGACAGATTTCATATTCCAATAACTACAGAAATGTGCCTCAGTTTCAACTGATATTAGCTCATCTACAATGTAGAAGAGCCAATAAAGTTTTTTGGTTTTTTTTTCCTCTATTTGCCCGCAAAAACTGATAAATGGAAAAAAGACCATTCAGTCCATTGAAACCAGTCAGAGACGAATTTGAAGCCTGTAGAGTTCAGTTCACCTCAACAGAACAAACAGTTAAGGAGGATTCTGCTATTGCTTGTCACACCTAGATTCAGATAGAAAAAAAAAATCAAAAATATTTTTCTAATTAAAGCATATTACAGATTTGTGCTGTCCTAAGTAATGAAAAAAAAAAGAACTAGCATTGAAAATTAAGCATTAAAAGATAAAAGCTTTGGTTTCAAAGAAAAGCTTTTATTTTTCAAGTCACTGAGACATTTGATGTCAGATATATATGTTAACAAAAGTGTAGTTAACATATATGTCTTACCTTAGGTAAGTGTTTACCTTAGAAATTAAACATCCTTTATGAATTAATTGCTTTTATTTTGAAGTCACCATATTTTTTCAATCTTCTGTACCAAAAAATGCTGACAAACTTCCTTCTACAACAAAGCTCAAAAGTAACAACACAAAAAACTAGTAATTTTGGTTGCTAATAAAAATACAGCTCAGTAGGAACATGCAGTTTCTGTGTAGGCAAAATTGCGTGTCAGCCCACTTTTGATGAAAGAGGAGAGCCAGACCAAAGACTCTGGCCCCCACAGCAGAGCAAATAGAGCTGTCAGGGTCATGCTGCCAGAGCTGGGAACCTTGTGCCATCCTGGTGTCCCAGCAGGGACAGTGTGGATCACCACGAGCTCTGGCATCCCCATTACACGCTCCAGTGATGGGTGATCCATGCTCCAGTGATCGCACATACCAGGGAAATTTCCATGAAAAGAAGCTGTTAGGAATGCTTGGGCACTTGCAGGAAATGGAAGCTAACAGGCTGAAGAGCTCAAACACACATCAAAGTCCAGAAGCTAATGCCTGGAATTAGTGACAACAATGGCAGTGTCCTTGATGATTTCCATTTGTGGCGATTTCCATTTGTTGTGCCGTGTTTCAAGGCAGATCCATTGTGACAATTTCCTAATGCATTCATTCAGAGAAGTGTAGGCTGTTGGTAATGTGACATTTTAATTTAAACTGTTCAATCAAATCACATTACATGTCATTTGTTGTTTGGTTAGAGCATTGGGGCTGTTTTTATCATTGCTGACTATCCCCAAGCACAGGTCACAGCATTAGCTGACATCAGTGCAGGAGCTCTATTTTACATTAGCACTTTTTCTTTAAAAAAATGGATGTATTCCTTTGTTTTTATATTAGTGTTTTCTTCAGTATTATAGTTGCTTTCTAACCTGCATTGCTCTATCCTTCCTTTCAGGTAGACAGATCTTTTATTTAGAATTCGCAAGTGATTACTGTGCTTAATCCCAGTGTCCACAAGAGTAAAGGGTTCCCTACCAAATCAGAATGTTTTTAATTCTCAATCATGCACACAATAACAGAAATAAGTACAACTGGTTTCAGTATTCCTTTGAACCTCTCCTCTGCAGCACTGCTCCAGCACCACTTGCCACTGTCAGCAGCCAGAACACCTCTGCTGTGCCACCTGACTGGCTGGAGAACCAGAACCTTCTCTTACAACTGGATGTTGATGCTGGTTTCACTCTCTTTCTCTAGTCCGTCTTTTATTATCTTCTGCAACTACCTGGTGCCACTGACTCTCCATCCTGGATTGCACGTTGTCCTTTATCCTTTGGTTTAGACATTTGTGGATTTCTCCCTGGCCCTCTCCCTGTTCTCTGGCATGCAAACTGGGAATTTTATTTTTAATGCTTCGAATCAGCACTTTGTGAATTCTACTTGCACAGTAGCTTCTGGCCTAAGTCTGCTCCCACTGAGGTCAGCTGGCAGCTTGCCACAGACTTCAGTGGGAAGAGTCTCAAACTGTTAAGTGTAAATTCAGTCCCAAGTCTGCAGTTTGAAGGATGACATTATGTCTCAGCCTCGCTCAGTTTGATCTGTCGATATTTTAGCCAGTTTAACATCTTAGATCATGTTCTTGGCATGTTGCTCTGAAGCTGAATATCCCCCCATCTTTTGTTACCTTCATGATTGCACTCTCCATGCGTTCTTACAGTGCTCTCATCACTGTTGTATCTGAGGCCCTTCCAATTATTCACTGAGTAACTAACATCGTTCACATGCAATTCATTTCTGGTCTCCCAGGAGGATCCCACTGGAGAGTTTTGCCATGGCTTCCTCTTCCCCACATCAAACACAATCTATCCCCTGGCTTACCTATCAACTAAAAATTAGGGTTGGTAAGAACACTCTGTCTAAAAAAAATCCCTCTCCAACCATAATGAATGTTTCAAAGGTCAAGACATGGCACTGTTTCCTATGTAAGGGTATGTTTTTGCTCCAGGATGTATCCTGATACAGATGTCTGAGCTACCTAACTCTGCAGGAGGCCATCTACATTCCAGATGTGGATTCTTGTTTAGATCATACTGGAGTTATGTTCCATAGTCTTGACTATTTCTCAGATGTAGCCTGAGGCATGTAGCATAAAACACTTAGATGTGCTGAAAGGATGGGTCGCCTCACAATTTGAAGGATGTCCTTTCTTTGTCCTCAGGCAATGTCCTTGTCCTCCCAAGTCCATCCACAGAAGTTTCTACTCCCTCACTGTCTTCACACACCCCCCACTTCAGTCTGTTGACACAGCACAGAGCTGGAACTGCAAAATAAAAGAATGACTGGCTCATGCAATGTCCAGGTTCTGTATTGTCCGAAGGCTGGGAAGCAAAAGAAAAAAGAGACGATTGTCACAGGTTAGAACAGCAAGGGATATAAAAATTAGAGTGCTAGTTAAATTGAAGAAAGAATGTAGTAAACTGCACTAGCATGTTCGTATCTATTAGGAAAATATTAATTCACTACAAAAAGTACCTTATAGTCACTGAATACCTCAAAATACAATAGATTCCAGTGGGGGTAGGAAGTATTCAGGATTGGGTCTATATGGGAGATAGGAATTGCTTCTCATTATATTGTTTAAGACAGTTTGTTCTACATTAGGAGGGAAAACAAAGCTTCACAGAAGCTGCAAAACTCCAAGTTATATGAAAATAACACTTTGGAAATTAAATCTTTATGACTTTGTCTCAAAGGATGATTTCAAATATTACTCTGAACTGAATGGGCACATAGCGCATAGGATATGAAATATTCAGATTTCCAAATAATGTTTTTGGCTCTGCACACATGCAAAATCTGTTGCAGATGGATTAAACTGAGGTCTCATCCCTCTTCTGTGATCGTGCATTAATGCATAACACCAATATGCATAAAGAAAGGAGGGTTAAACAGACCTCTGCTTTCTTTTCTCTTTCCATCCAAAATCATCTTTCGTGAAACTAAAACTGAAATAATTTGAAACTGAATAGCAAGGCTTTTCTGTCTTGACAAAATATCATATTTTAACAACCAAAAACTAATCAAAAGTGTTGCCTATCTTTTTTGTGAACAATTGGCAAGAGAACCTAAGGGTTTTTTGGTTTGGTTTTGTAAACGCATTGAAAAAAGTGAAACATATGAAAGTAAAAACCATAATTTTTTAAACAGTTCATCATTTCACAAATGAATCATGGCTGTGATGAAAAAAATACCTCTGGATGATCCAGTCCGTCCAAGGGAAGAGTACGTGGTGTGGAATGTCACTTGTCCTGCTGGCCCTCAGAGGTGCCATATTCATCTAAAAGGAGTTGGTAACCCCAGACAGTCACCACATTGATTTACCAGGGGTATGATTCCTTAAAAACAGAAGGCCAAACCACAAAGCAAACAAAAATCACTTGAAGATGAAGTAGTGGGTTTTGAGACCATTTTTTTTAAAGTACAAGCTGAAATTCTCAGTGCTTCACTAAACAGCATGGCTTTAAGAAAACATTTGATTTTGGGAATACCACAAGAAAGTCTTGACAGTAACGCCGTCAAGTAAAGTGGAATAGCTATATTGGGAGTAAAATAATAAGGTTTGGTTAATATAGAGCATACTGGATACTCTGAAAGAAAACATTATTTTCATTAGAAGTTTTTATTTAAAATCTGGACAGGAGGAGTGATATTTGTATAAAACTTTCATATGTTTCTTTTCATTAAAACAGTTGTAACCTTTCTCCGTCCCCAGTGTTTATGCTTGTAATGGGCCCCCTGAATAAGGCACTCAGATATTATAAATAATCACTTTTGCAATTAACTTTCCAGCTTTCAAAGAAGTTAATGGATGAATCAGGAATGGAATGGGACCAGTTAAGTTATTATGGAATCATTAATAGGCAAATAAATTCTGAAACAGCATGGGAATGAAAACTTCTTCTCTTTTAGAAATAGTCTTTATTTTTTTCTTTTTGCTAAAGTAAATTGCTTTAATGATTCATTCCACAATAGTCAAATGTCTGCCGGAAAATATTGCCTTTGAGGGTTATCTAAATAGTTACTCAGCTTAGTATAAGTTCACAGTGGAAGATGGAATCTACATTAATAACATGAATTATGAAAAAAAACCCCTGCCTGTGATCTATAAAAAAATCTGTGAGTGAGATTAACTATCCATGACAAAGAAGCTTTCCCTTGTTATTAAAATCAGCCTGAAAAGCCATAGATATATCAATAATGGAAAGATTTTGCTATTTATTATGGCGCATAAATATAATGAATGTTAAGTTTTACTCCTTTTGGAAATCAGAATTTTCCATTTGTTCTTCTGAAATACTACATACCTGAGTACCTTACTGAGTTCTTGTACTTTCTCTCCTCCCCAACTCCTCCCCACTCAAGAAACTTACTAGAGAGCAGAAATCCAGGGTAAAACCCAGCACAGAAAAAACCCCAAAAAACAAAAAACAAAACAAAACAAAACAACAACAACCAAAAAAACCAAAACCAAAACCAAACCAAACCAAAACAAACCACTAAAAAAAAAAACCCTTAAGAAAAATATTTTTGTCTTTCTTCTGCTCCCATGTTTTTACCTGATCTGTTTCTTAAATTTTTATTTTTCATTGTTGTTATAGCCACAGTGCTGGATTTTGGTAAAGAAGGCAAAATAAAGGATGATATTTAAATAAATTTAAAAGTGTCCTTTTAAGATTTATTTTTTTAAATTATTTTTATAACTACCTCAAGAGAGATTTTTACTCTCATAGGAGTTGCCATACTAAATTGATTAGCCACTTATCCTGACTTTGTCTCCAGAAGTTGAGGGGCTTAGTCAAAGAAAGTCAATAGAAATGCACTTTACAATCCCATACTATCCTATGGAAAACAAACAACAAAAAGGCTTCTTCTGTCAGCCACCATTTATTCTGCATGGATAGTAGGAATTAGTAAAATTGTTCCATATTGGATAAAGACATGTCTAAATTACTAAATTATTCACTGCTACTGGT
Source organism: Picathartes gymnocephalus (assembly GCA_013390045.1). NCBI lineage: Eukaryota > Metazoa > Chordata > Aves > Passeriformes > Picathartidae > Picathartes > Picathartes gymnocephalus. The sequence continues at coordinate 93,713 of WEKY01006783.1, read as the reverse complement.
GGGCATTTGGAAAGAGCGCACATTAAAGGCTGGTCTTTTTCTATTTATAATATGTACTGATATATCACCATGCCAGACTCACAGCTACATAAGCTGAGAAAATTGCACTGTTGACAGTCACATCTTTTACCAAGTAAGGGCAGAAATTCTATGCCACAAATCCAGATTCAAGGGTTATATACCCAAACCTTTCTGTACCATATGTTTAGCCTGAGATTTTGATCTAACACAGTGACAGTTGGATATAATCTTTATTGGTCTTACCTTTGCAGAGGTTAAATGCACAAATGAAACCAGCCTGTGTGGATTTAACTAGATTTTTAAAATGATATGAACAGGGTGGCAAAATGCACACACAGAAAATACAAGCATCTTTCCTTTGCTGACCCAGGTTTGATTTGATTCAGCACAGAAGCATAGAAAATGTTAAAGGTCTGGGTTATGTTTTTGAAAGAAGACTCCATAGAAAATATGCACACAAATTACTATAATGAAGGACAGTTGGCAAAAATGATAAGAATGATAAGGAAAAAAAGTAAGCATACTTCAGTCTGAAATAGTCTTTTGCTATCACAAACCATCTGTTTCCACAAAGAGTTGGAATGATGCTTAGCCATGTTTTCCTAGCTGGAAATAAGAAAAAGGAAAGTATTTCTGTCAAATCCCCGTGATCATTATAGCAATTTTTTAATGCCATGGTTCTGAAAATAATTTCTTTGAAGTCAGACTCCCTGGAAGCACTGAATTCACAGTTTGTGGCAATGCCTTAATGTAAATCAACAAATCATTCCACTGGATTCTTATTCTTTCCCTCCAAAGCATATAGAAATATTGTGTTCAATACTAAATCACTGCTTTTAGGAAAAAATAAACAAACACATGAAAAGAATGTTTCAGAGCAAGCTACATTTTGAACAGCAAATGAGAGCTTAGTTTTTGTCATTTTCTTCCCCAACTCATCCCAGGTGACACAGGAGCTGTTTGATTTTTAGACTTCTTGACATTTAAAACAATGAAATTATGCGACACACTACATTCTTCTATAGGAGGAGTCAAAATTCAAATTGCTAGCAAATATGTTTGAATAATTGGCAGGAAATTATTTTTTTAAAAAAAATTTCTAGCTACATGGTCCAGTTTGAAGCTTTTAAATTAAAATTGGATGTATCTATAGTTTGTGAAGTAGCAATGCTATCTCTAGGTTTAAGTTCAGCTGAAATTTCCCCAAGCCTTTTCAGATGCTTCTATAGGAGAGAAGCTGCCTCTTTTGAACTATTTTCTGATGCAGAAGTTTCTTAGTGAGGAATAATGTCAGAATGTGACTTATAATCCATTTCTTCAATGCCACTTACATCATCTCGTAACTAATCACGGAGAGGTCAAAAGACTTCAAGACAACTGACTTAATAGAGTCGTATTAGCACAGGTCAGACAGCAAAATGGGATTCTAAAGCTATGCAGTTCAAGTGTGTCTTTGGTCAAGTCACAAGGAATAGATGTGCAGCTCTGGGGCTTTTTTTCCATTTTCAAGCCAAATGAATTTATGACCATGTCCATGTGCTGCATTATGTGTTAAATGAATGCACCAAGCAGCAATCTCTCAGTAGCACAAATAATTCTGTACTTTGCTGACATACATTGCCTTAAGGTGAAAGAATATTCTCTTAGCTGATAGCGAGCTCCAGGTCTATTACATCTTTCTAGCTCTCTTAAATCACTTCAAACAATTAATTTGGAAGGAATTTTGAATAATAAAAGGACATTTCTTTAGTCATGTGTCCTCAACACGTGATTTAGGCAATTTTGGTATGGATTTTGAGAGATCGCTGGTTGCGTACAGTTAACAGGGAACAACAGGCAGCAGCACTTGGCCATTCTCAGCAGATTTCTGTTCGCTCACTGGCACTTCGGGGGGGAGTTCATCAGGAGAAGTTTTTTGAGTGAAAAAACTTTGAATAACCGTTTTGGCTAAGCAAAGCAGATAAATCTATATTGATAGCAGTTATGAGAAGCAAAGCTGATGACAGGCATATCCAAAAGATTCTTCAAAGCTCCAACACACCATTTTAAATTCTAGGAGTTTAGTATATTTATAAGGTCGGACAAGTGGTTGGGGAGAGGGACAGAGAGTTAATGACTGCTGAATTTAATGACTGTCCATTTATAGGACGGAGTTTCAGGTAACCTATGAATCACACCATGGCTTGGGAAACTTTCCTTCTGTCAGTTTGAATTCTGGCTGTGTACTATATCACCCATACCAATCAGAGTGCAAAAGACCAGATTTTTGTTGCTGACTCCATATTCCAAAGCCAAACTCTAAATAAAGTATTCTTATTTAGAAAATGTTATATATGGGCATCTTGGAATTTGAGAACAGTTCAATGTGGAAACAGAGAAATAACTTGCACTTTTTAGTGACATTCAGATTCTTTTAGTCTGTGACCAACTTCCATGTGACTGTTTAGTGATGGATTCGGTGCTTAGTGTGCCAGATTTCATAGCTACGATTCTTTAAACTCTGTGATACACTCATTTCAGGGTTTAACAAAGCTGTCTTTACAGCACAGCAGTAAGCTAAAACGTGAGCCAGATTCACATGTACCAACACAGCACCAGAATGGAGCAACAATGCAAATAGACTA
>WEKY01006783.1:0-85505 GCA_013390045.1 Picathartes gymnocephalus | reverse complement strand
TTTCCCTTTTTCTTTTTTTTTTTTTTTTTTTTTTTTTTTTGCAAAGAGAGGTTTGAAAGTCCAGATTTTAAAAATATTTTTAAAAAATCATAAATTAAAAAAATATACCTTCTATAAATCTAACTGCAGTTTCAACTTGGGCCAAGGATGTACGCTACAGTCTCTGAACTCTCAGCATAGTCATTTAAGCATTAAGATTTTGTGTCTTGCAAATGGACTGTGCTGTCTCCACACCAAAATACCTGCCAAGCCTTCTGTCCCTCTTATTGCTTTGTCAGATATTACATCACCTCCATCTGGCCTTGGGTGTGGTCCCTTTTAGTAGGAGAAATAACATGAAAGAAAAAAAGAGAACACAAAAAGCAAACCAAACACACACATACACACAAAACAAAGCAAGCAAAAACCAACCAACCAATAAATCCAAAAAGTCTGAACAACCCAGACCACCAAAAGAGGCCCTTCCAGAAAAATCAAACTAACAAAAAACACTCCACCATGCCCCCAAAAACTCCCAAAATCCAGTGAAAGCACTTCTATACTACAGAGGGGAGAAGAATATGAAATACCACCAAAACTGAGATGTGTCTGGGGTCCTTACAGATACCACAGCCATCTGTTTGGACACATTATTTTCTTGGCTTGTATTATCTGAACTAATTGACATTGGACCAGCAGTCCATATTAAAATAAAATCTAATCACCTGGAAATGTTCTTCTGTTTGGGTTTTTTTTACATTATGTGGAAAATCTTATGCTTTTAAGCACAAAATATTTTAATTTTTACACAGCAACAACATGAGCAAAAAGAGAAAGGAGAGCTCTCAGCACCAGTACCAAAAATTTTCTTTGTGAATGAAAATTCCATCTGATCTCCAATTTACCTCACAATATCTGATTTGCATCTGCAACTGAATGCTAAAGTTAATGCTAAGGAAAGTCTTCACCTGAAGGCAGACTGTGATACCATGACTGTGTAGGATGTTTTTATGTCAAGAAACACCTGATTCCAAAGTCCTCCACCATGTAAAAGTGAGGTTATATTCTAGACCAGAGTCTGAAAGGCAGGAGACAATAGGCTTACTGGGAGAAGAAAAGATCAAGCAAATAAAAAATGAGTCTTGCCACAGCTATCACACCAGATGTTTCAGACACACATTGGCAAGCGACACCAAAATTACAATTTGTTATTTATCCTTACCTGTGCAGAAAAGGAAAACAAATACTGGTGTTTCTCACACATTTTAGTATAACCACTATTTTGATATATGGAAATAAAATCTTATGAATCTGTAGAATTAATAATTAAACTTTTTCCACATGACTTCATTTTTTCTACTGTAATGAACTTACTTTACAAATCTCGAAATCTGGATTACAACTCCAAATAATGTCACACTTCAGCTAATGACAGCAGCCTAGTTCAGGGTAACATTAGCAACACTATGGTAAAATATTACAAGACACCATTTAAAGTTTATAAAATGTAACAGAATATATTAGAGTGACATGTGGGCTTAATTTTCCATTCATGTAGATGTAATTCCTTAGACCTCCACATCTCATCTATAGCTGTGTGCAAAAAGAACCAGGCCAATATACTCCACAGCACAAAACATAGATTTGGGATTTGACTACCAGACTATAAATAGATTATAGCGTACGTAGGCTTCAGTTCAGTTCAGTTCCAGAAAGATTTTAATCTCAGCTGTCAGTGGAAGCTGAGATGAACCTTGACTCTTGAAATAACATTTGTTTTTTGCAAATTAACCTCTGTTACAAAATAAAAAGAAAATAAGACATTTGTACATGCAGTCCTGTACACATATGCTTGTATGAAAAAATGTTAGCAAACTCAATTTCCATTAGCTGTTGTTAAATATTGAGACATTTTTATAGGACACAGGGTCATTACATGATCAATGAGCAATGATAACAAATAATTATTCATTATCTGAAATGTTAAATAAAGATCAATACCCATAATTGTTCGAATAAGAGGTTCATAGCATTTGAACCACAGGGATCTTCTGATCTCAAAAGCACACGAACCAGGGGATATTCGTTGCATTTAGCCTAATTACTTCATTATGAATGACATAAGCATGCGGGACAAAATCTACATATGAACTGGAAAGTACTCAGGTTCTTAGGCACCTCAAGCAGTACAAACTTAACTGCTAAGCAGGGAAAGTATTTGCTTACAGCGTGAACACACATTCACACCTGTTGCTGGAATGGTTTCCAGTAACAGAACCAGTTTATCAGAGTAAGTGTTAATACTTTATTCCTTTTTCTGCTAATCCCATTTGCTGTTTTATTTTAACTGACTGCAAGATTACTGCAAAGTTTAGAGCCCTGTTGGGCCTTAAAGCTTATATCAGTTTTCAGCATTTTTATAACTGCAGCTCACATTGTGTTGGTTATTCTAAGAATCTGCTTGGAACCACTTTGGTTCAGTCGAGTACTGACCTGTTGCTGAAGTACGGTCAACAGGAACGTTTTGTTGAAGAAAATGATAATGTATTAATAACCATAATCCCTGTTGAATGCATATTCAAATAAATATATAGAAGCAGAGATTAGAATCATAGAACCATAAAATTGGAAGAGACCTTTTAGACCATTTAGTCCAGCTGTCAGCCCAGCACTTCCCCTGTAACCCTTGAACCACTGAACCACATCACCCAGCACCAGATCCAGGTGCCTCAAACACCTCCAGGAATGGTGACTCCACCACCTCTCTGGGAAGCCCATTCCAATGCCTGACCACCCAGGCAGCAAAAACATTTTTTCTAGTATCTAATTTGAATCTCCCCTCTCAGCTTAAGGCCGTTTCCTCTCATCCTCTCACTGCAGGCACAGCAGAAAAGGCTGACCCACACCTCAATTCACCCTCCTTTCAGGAGTTGTGGAGAGCAGTGAAGTCCCACCTGAGTCTCCTAAATATGAAACACCTCCAGCTCCCACAATCATTCCCCAGACGATGTTCTCTAGTCATTTCACAAGCCTTGCCCTTTGCTGGACACACTCCAGTATCTCCTTGTCCTTTTCAAACTGGGGGGCCAGAAGTGGACACAGCACCCAAGGTGCAGCCTCACCAGTGCCGAGTACAGGGGAAGAATCTCTTCTGCACTACTCCTGACACAGGCCAGGTGCCACTGGCCTTCTTGGCCACCTGGGGACAGCTGTCTCCTGTTCAACCACAGTCGACCAGCACCCCCAGGTACTTTTCCACTGAGCCACTTTCCAACTCCTCTACCCTGGCCTATAGCACTGCAGGGTTTTGGTTTTTTTTGTGGCCAAGGTGCAGACCTGGCACTTGGCCTTGTTGAACCTCAGGATATTTAGATCAATGCACTAAGGGATCTGTTTAAAAGCTACAGTTATTAATTTGGAGGCAACTTTTTTCCAGTCTGTACCAAAAATTCATTCAATTTAAATTTTTATGGAGCTCTTGAAAGAAGCAGGGCTCAGTTTCATTTTAACTATGGGCCTGTTGTGGCTCATAGTACAGCTCACAGCAGCCCAGCTGACCCCCAAACCATTGAATTGGAATTTAAGCAGACTTCAAGTTGAGCCTCTAAATTACACAAAAGATGAAATCTTTTTGAAAAGAGGGGGATACTCCTGTGTTACAGTTTCTGGTCTAGCTCATCTTCTGAACCTCCTCTGGGACTGCAGGTTGTGGGAAAGACCCACTGCTCCTCCTGCTCCTGTTCCTGGGTTTGCATTGCTGAGTCCTGCCTAACAAAACCTGCCTTACCTCCAGTAGTGATTCTCAATCTACCCCTCTCATTCTTTGGTCTCCACGGTCCTCTGGCGTCTTTGCATGTGTATTACCTGCACTCTATGAGATGTGCTACCCCTGCCAGCTACAGCATTCATCTTACCCAGTCTATCAAACCAGACTTTTATCTATGTGGGATTATTAAATATGTTCCCTGGGGTGGCATGAACCCAATACAACACACTGGTTTGGAGGATATTGAATTTATTTCCCATGATGGAAGAGGTCTTATATCTCACTTGGGATTTTATGCTACCAGTGTACCCCAGACTGATTAGGTCATTTCTTTAAGAAGAATCTCACTGCAAGAACATTTGAAATAAAAGAAATGAAAGTAGTTTTTAAGAGTAGTAACATTTTAATTCAACCATTTAAATCTAATGTTCCCAATATGGAGACCCTTATCCCAGCCTTCTACTAAAGTCAGTTTTGTGGAACACAAACCCCCACTCATAGCCAAACATAAATCAGATGACTTAGATTTCATGGAGAAGAAAAAGTATGAAAGAAGACTCTGCTTTGTTTTTTTATGAAGTAGGCAAACATGTGATGAGAGTTGTCTGACATTCAATAATTGAAGTACCATGTCACCGCTGATGAGAAGAGTGGATCCTTTGCCAGTGCCTGCAAATGCAGCCCACCTGCCATTCCGTAGCCTTGGTGTGGTTCTACTAATTTCCTTAATGTCCAAGCCAGAGAAATGGGACTATGTGGATTGGTAAAAATCTAATAAGGAATAACTAGGCAGGTTTTGTATGGTGACAGCATAATCTTCCAGTCAAGAATATTAAATATCCCTGTGCTTTATATGTAGTTGTTTAATACCACCCGCCTGTACCTTCCCTAAGTAGTCTTAATTGGCCTTAAAATCAAGGTAGCCAAAGTGATGAGCCCCTTGTGAAATGCCTGGTCTACATTATTTTGCAGCAAAAATGCCAAAAAGTTCTCTGCACGTTCTCAAAGTACTGTACGACTGGTTAGTATCTTCAGCATCAGCCTTTCCGCTGATTAAAGGTCCTCTGCTGAGGAATTCCCTCCTCCCCACAGATGTATTTTATAATATTTAGCACTCAGTGCTTTACACTATCAAAGCATTGTATGCATGCTATCTAATATCTCCTAATTAACTCATACATCTCCTATTAAAAAAGCATCTAAAATTAATGACATATGGTATCGCTGGCTTTTGTACAACACATGCAAATGCAGCTTTCGGGTTTTACAAGAAACGTGGGTAAGCTGAGATTCTTTTCTGAAATCTGACAAACACTTTGCCATATCCGACTTTCAACAGAGAGGAAATGAACAACGATGCAAATTGGACCTTCACAATTTTAGATCTGTAACTGAATGCACACACAAACACCAGCACGGGCAAGGGCTTCAGAGCCAACAGTTTTGGTCCCTTAATGAGGTGCACATCAATTGCATGGGTTTCCCACAGACTTTGCTCTCAAGATCTGTAGAATGCATGAGAAACAAGTAAAGTCTGTCATTTTGGTATCCATCAAAGCTCTCTTCCATGTGAGGAAGTGGCTAATTTGTCATTTCACACTCAAAAAGGCGTGAAAGGCAAAACGGAGGGAGGTTAGATGGAAGAGAGGAGAGGGGAGCTGTGACTCATGAGAGGTGACAGTAGGCCTGATTCTGAGCTTGTGTTTGTTGCTGCATATTGGGAATAAAATCAATTGAATAATATTGATGTAAAATAGACAAGGATGAGGCCAGTATTTCTTGATTATGTGTAAAAATGTACATTATTAAAACCAAAATATAAACCAAGGAACAAGGAACACTTTACAAATGACATTATGGTATACAGCAAATTTCTAACTTACAAGTTTTATTTACATGTGGACATCTCTTATTTAATTATAATAAAAGTATTAATTCCAACAATGCAAATTTTCAACTTAAAAATACATAAGACCTTTGAGAAAAAATCCCAAAGGATACACACATCTGAGGAATGTCAGCTCCGTGTCAAGAGCACTGGTCTCAGTCACTAAATATTTCCCTCATCGTCTTTCATTTTAGCCTTATTGTTGTCTTTTAATTTTCTTTTCCTCTGCATAAAACAAAGCCAGTGAAGGGCCAGAGAAACAGTCAGAGTCAAACCTTTAGAGACATAGGAGAGGTGCAGGCAGGAATCCCATTATTTGTTAATAGGATTTGTGCACATACCTCCCATGGACCACTTAGGAAATTTACTCCCAAGCATCTCAGTGGCAATTTAAATTAGAGTCAATATTTCATTTCAGCAGATGGACTGCAAACTGGTGGCTACTCAAACACTAACGAGTAACGCTCGATAATTCCCCTCTCTTAAACCATGGTTATGCTTTGTCTTTTTATGGGGAGAATGAATGTTGTCTCTAAGCCAAAACTTAATTTGATTTTTTGCTGTGCCTCTCTGTGTTAGCAAACCCACCCGTGTGCCTGTATACAGGCCCAGTGGGTAAATTAGAGGGTATTTTTGCAGATCTCTCACACATTTCTACCATGCTTCTTATTCAGAAAGATGCCAAAGAACTGGAAGTACATCTGCCTTCCCCTGAAACGTAGCCACCTCTGGGGTGCAATGTGGCAGTAAATGTTAATACGGGAACACAAACACTAAATCCTATGTGAAAATGATGCAGGAAGTAAAGAACACAGCTCACGCAATCTAAGGCTACCCAGAAATTAGCTAAAAGTGTACATCTTTTCTCTTTTAATGAATGCATTTGAAATTATTGCCCAGTGTGTGGCACTCCAATAAGGAATATCTCATTTGGCATTGAATCCCACTGTACAGTCTCACACAGATTAATAGTGATGGTAAGTTTTCTGATAAGAAGCAGTACTAATTCATAGGCAAGATGCACAAAACCAGAACACAGTATTTTTTTTTCATGGCAAATGTCCTTTCTTTAAATAGCATTTACAAACTATGTTGATGGTGGCCTAGCTGGTTCGTGGTGCCTTCGGTTTCGCTTTTTTTTCATCTCCTGCACATGCTTCCATTTGGCACCACCTTTGTTCCGCTGCCGCCGCTTCTCCCGGTGCCACATCTGTTCACAGTACTCATCCAGGCTGAAGCTGGGGCTGCTGACGAGCTGGATGTAGTCCTTGTACCTCAGCCGGGACTCCGTCAGCAAATCCCTCACCCGGCCCTCCTCGTCCTCAGTTTTCTGAGTGCTTTCCATCTGTCCATTCTCGATGACGTTTAAATTCAGCTTCACGATGGTGTGGACAAAGGTGTGCTCCTGGGCTTTGCAAAAATAGGCTCCCGCGTCCCTTCTTTGCAAGCTGCGGATCAGCAGCCCGTGCTCCGTTTTAATGATCCTTTCATCAGCCTTCAGCTGTGGGGTTGGACAAGAAAAGAACACAGGAGGTGAGTCTCATCATCAAAATGAGATGTGTGTCACTGCTATGCTGAGGTTGAGACAAGGCCTGGCTGGCGCATGGTGTGTCCCTTCCCAAAGGTGCAGCTGGGACAGATACCAGCAGTTCCTTCAAGGCCTGAGTCCTGTTCCTAACAGCAACATCTGGATCACGGACACTCAGCATGCGGTAGCAAAAGACACATGCTGTACAGCTGACAGGACAGACAGCCACACTCATCACACCACAGTGCAGCGAGTGAGGCCACATTCTCCAAGGAAGGGGAACTATTTACTGCCACAAATCTCATTCATTTTTTTAACTGTTCTTTTTGAGGTATCTGCAATACACCCAAAATACCAGAGTGCTTGTATATATCTGCAATCCTGTTACAATGAATATCAATACTACTACTGATTTTTAAAGTGAAATCCTGTGTTTCTGATCTTCAACCAAGTTTTACAAAACTAAGTTGATCCTGGCTTTGACTCACTGAGATATGATTAAAAACAGGCAATAAGGCTGGATGCATACAACAAAGTACAGATCTTTTATTGCTAAGATCTGTGGAGAATAACTTAGAGAAAAATAAGAATTTAAAAAAACCCAAAACCCCAAACAAAAGAGTAAGATTGCAAGTGGCAGCTGAAGTCTGACAGTATGAAGATGTAATTTCATGTATGAATAGAAATATTTAAAAAAATACAGGGTCTCACATTTTAAAAGTAAGGTGTACCTTAGACTAGTAACACTGTCAGGTAAGTTACATATCTGGTAATCTGAAAATTATTTCTAAAATAACCTAAATCAAAAAATAGCATCCCCCCTCAAAAAAGAAAACCAAAACCAAAATCAAACCAAAAAAAAGGATGGGCCACTGGGCACCCAAGTATTTTTGCAGCTGGGAAACATAGAAGGTAAGTGATTTGCCAAAGACCATATAAAGATTAGTAGCAGAGGTGGAAGTAGAAAGCAGAGCCCTAAGTCCTGACATCCAACACCAGCATTTCCTTTGAAAATGATGCTGGTTTGTCCCAAGCTGTTCCCTCCTGGGCGTGCTGTGTTCTGCTGCCACGCAGAGGCTGCAGCACAGCCGGCACCCACAGACCTGGACTGCTGCTGGAGGAAGCCTCGGCTCTGCCGGTGGCATCACTGCCATGGGGGTTTGAAAACTTCAGCTCAAGGCTGGCTAGTGGGCTTGGGAAGGGGGAGTCTGGGGGTAGAAACAACCAACACAGAACCTGGAAAATTTCCCAGAGTGCACATCTGACCCTCCAGCAAATTTCAGAGGATGAAGATCAGGGAGGCATAAAGATGACTAAATTAGATTTATTCACAGTGGGTAAGCTACACACTGTTTCTTTATGTATAAAATCTGCACACGATTCCCTCTGCTACTCCATGGGAAAAAATTTATACATACATATGATTCTCCATCTGTTATGATTCTAACTCACTAGTACTTTATCATAATAGTCTCTCGGAGCAAAGAGATGGATGAGATGACCTTCCAGGGCTTTTACCTTTACCCTTTTCTAAGTTTCTATGACAATGACTTTGAAATCATTACAAAAGTTTGAGAGACCATATTGAGATCACCGGAAAAAATAATACACATAAATATAATACAGCCAGAGAGAGAGACTTTTGTTTCCTAGTGTTTAATCTGTAACCATTTTCAGTAGCATACAGATTACACAGGTATGTAGTCAAGTCATACGGATGGATGGTCATAGGCCTGTGTTCCGCCACCGATCAGAGAGCAGCAGACACAAGAAATCAGCTGCTACAAAAGCAGGTCAGATTGTAGCTCTGGTTGCCTGTTTCTCTAGCCAAGTATTTTTTGGCTCCTGCCCCCAGTTGTTGGTGTTGGGAGCTTTAGTTTCCTTGTTTGTAAACTATATAAGCATGTCTACTCAGAACCCAGAGGGTGAAAAATGATACAAATTTCAGGAAATTCCTGGAAAATCGATTGTCCTGACAACAGGTGCTACATGAGCACAAACTACTTCTGATTTACCACACTGAGTTTAAACCATAGAAATTATGTTCAAGCCACAAGCATATGCACAGAAGATAAGCGGGAGACAAGCCAGAAAAGGCTGCTCTTCTTTCACAGAACACACAGCACAGGGCACTAGTCCTCAAATGGATCAGCTAGAGACACTTCACTCCAAGTAAATGTTCCTTTTTTACAGTAGAAACAGGAGCATAAAATTTAGAAAAGAATCCACAAATAAGGAGCTGTAGGCAGAAATATGTCTAGGGCAGGCGTTTCCTTGTGGTGCTGTGCTCCACAGAGAGAAGCAGGAGCAGAGGCCAGGTGGAAGTGCTTGGAGGCCTGGCTTTTCAAACAGGACAGGGAAATCCCTTTCTTCTGCCCAGGCTTCACGTCAACATGAAGATCCAAGTTTGCGAAATTGAGGGAAAAGCACGGGGAGAAGCAGCTAACTTCCAGACATTTGGGTTTCATAAGGCACTGTGCAAAGACCAAGTTCCCACATTGTCTGAGTGAAAACAGGACTGATGTCTTTGAGCTTGGGGCTTGATGCAATCGCAGCAGTAGCATCTGCCTGCCAGTGGCTCTGCCAGTATTGTAGTCTAGAGCGTCTTGACAGCTGTGCACCTCCCACACTTGGAAGGGCTCCAGCTGGCTGGTTTGACTGGCTGGGTGCCAGTCCCAAGTGTCCTCTCTAGGGCTTCATCTCTTTTCAGTGGAAGAAAGGCAGAATAATGGCAGATCTAGACTTCAAAAGATCGCTGGACCCCCAAGTCCAGCACCCTGCTACTCATAATTATTTGCCATTTGTGTGCCAGCCGTCAGTTTCTAGTCATAAATGTGTTAACTGATGGAGCTGTCCCCCCCCGCCTTGGGATACTGCAGAGAAAGGTAAAAGTCTAAACTGGTTGTGTCCCTTAATCCCAGCCCATCATGACTCCTATTTTTAATGAAGCAGTGTTCCTACCCAGTGTCCTGTGTTAACCTTGGACATTGATTTAGGGCGACTGTCACCTACCCCTATGTGCCTTCATTGTTAATTCCTTTCTTATCCTCTGGCAGGATAAAATTATGGCTCTGATTTCACACATATTGAGCAACACTTCATTACTGCTTTCCGCCCCCCACTTCTCTTTTTGGTATCCTGTTTATGTTGTTTTACCCATAGGTTCAGAACTCCTCCTGTCTTTCCTCTCTACTTTCCTCCCCACAGGGCTCTGGAGTTTCATAAACACCTGGCATTTCATTACTTGGTAGGAGATCTTTAACCTTTCGCTTGAATGTTTAATGTGGTCCTTGGTTCCTGACCTATAGATGTAAAACGTATCTTATTAAATTCTGAGGAAAGTGAAAAGACTACTTAGATAAAATAAATTTTATTTGGTTCAACTGTGGATTCACTGTTTCACCCCCCACCATGTCAAAATCAGTAACTCTTCTAAAATATTTCTAAATAGAATTTAGCAATTCAGAAGTACACAGGCTTAAATTCATAAAAGCTTGCTGACAAGTCCTTACATTTGAGCATACAATAAAACTAATATGAGAGTTAAAGTTTTGTTCCACAGGAAACAACTTATAAACCACAAAAAATGAAGCAACTGATTACCAATAGCTTTCTTTTCTTAGTGAAGTGGCAGCAGATTTTTGACAAGACTGTATCAACAAATTGTACTTTCACCCTTCACGATAAGCACATAATTTTTCCAAAAATTACATTACCTGAATTAAGGCACATGCCATAGATACTGGCAATATGTGACAAAGGGAAAAGATCCCCATGCAAATCTAACACTTGATTTTCACAACCTGAATTTAACAATGGAGAAAAAAATAAGTATTGTCAATAATGGCAAATCTTTAAACAATCAGTAAGCTGGAAAACAACCAAGGATTTGAAAGTGCTGTGGCACCAGGTTAGGTCAATGCTTTTTGTCCTCTGCTAATGATGTGTTTAGATAGCTCCCTCTTTACAAATAATTCACATGTCAACTCTTTCACAGTTAAAACACTGCACCTGTCCAGGGGAAGAAAGTGGCTTCAAAGTCTGCCTTCCCTCATTAATCAACATGTGAAAAAATGTTAGAGGTAAAGCTGGACTAATCATGGGTTAGCTGCAACCCCTGAACAAATTGAGAGGGAGAAAAGAAAATGAGGAACATTTGCTGAGAATTCACATTAATCTTTGTTTTTCTATTGTTCTCTTTTTCATCCTCATCATTTGACTGGAAATAAAGATCACTCTAGGGTTTTTCTGACAATATTGTTACACATGACTTTTTTTCTCTTGTATGGGAAAATAATCATTTAGCTCCAACACAGCTGTAGAGTTAATTTTTTTTTTAACATCTTTTTTTATTTACCAGCAGCCTCAGGAAAAAGGAAGAATGTGTTGCTGGTACAATGTCATTATGGAAAAGCATGATTCCTGTTAGCTTCAACGTGAAGTTCAATTCTTATTCTGAGACTAAACTCCTCCATTCCTATGAACCCTCCAATATATCCAAATCAAACCAGAAATGTCACTCTGTTCAGAGTTACTTCTCTTCTTTCCCCATGAAACTGTCAAAAATATTAGTCTTACTTAAGAAACTCAAGGTATTAGAAAAAAAAAAAGGCAGTGAGGCATATAATAAAATAAAAGAATGAAAGCACAGTAACTGTAAGTAGTCCTTGGGTTGCAGAATGAATCTCTTTTTTTCCTTTTTCCCAACTCTCTTGACCTCTTTCTCATTGACCTAAAGATTCAAGCACTGAATTAAACTCCTCTGACAGAAGGTACTACTGGAGATTCAGTCCTTGCTGTGCATCCACTGCCTTACTCAGCCACCACCGAAATTTTACATTTCAGGGCTGGCACTGAATCTGTGGCCTTTTTTCGTAAGATTCTGCTAGACCAGATGTTTGTAATGAAGGGAGTTGCCATCATAACGCAAAAAGCTAGAGATGCAAAAAGATACGGAAACTTATGTCTGAAAAAAATGCCTAAAATGTGGAATGAAACAACATCTCTTTGCTCTGATGGGGGAGCTAGGTCACAATGTTGTGCCTTGCAAGATGTCCTGCCCAGAAGTGGGTCCAACTATTTTATCTACCAAAATATCAGATGGTCCTTAAGTTTGGTCCATTAGGAAAACACAGTCTGGGCTGTGGGGCAGGAATATGGAAAGGGTGAGAACTGCTGAAGGAGAAACTGGAATGTCCCCATGCATTTTGGTGGATTTATTTTCACCACCAGGTATGAACAGAACAGAAAGAAGAAAGTTAAAAGTGATCTGCACCTATTCTGTCACTTTGGACCACATGTTTTTTTCTGTATCCTGCTGCTGAGGTGGCAGCTTGGCAGATCTGGAGCCACAGGAGACCCAGGGTGAAGGGAAGCCTAGAGCAGAGGGGCTGATGCTTTTCAGACCAACGAGGCACCAAAACTAACGCCTTTGTAGGGAGCCACATATTTGCTTTTTGCAGTCCTGACACTTATTATATACATAAAGTAACACAGGACCTTTTTTGAGAAATAACTAGTATCTGTTTAAATCTTCAGAGAGCTTCAGCAGTTTAAGACACCATGAACAGATGACGTCCCCGGAGTTTTTTATGAACTCCAGGCACTGAAACACTCTCGGCCATCCCAGTGACTAACGCTGCACGCACAGGAACAAACATGATCAATTGCGTGAGCAACACTAACCACAAAAGCACTAGATATTTGACTCCTGACCTTAAAACAGCCCTAAACTACAGGGAAATGTACTCCCACTGGCAGCAAAATGACCTGGTGACAGCTTCTGTACCACAGGAGATCCTGTCCCTCCCCACAGGTTGCTCTGCCTGGAAATCACATTCTGAACCATGACCTTAAGGGTGAAATGTCAGGGACATCCTGCTGGCCCAAATGCTTCCCATCTAGTCTGGATTTTGCCCTTTCCCTTCCCTCAGGAAGCTGCAGTACATGTCTGGGACAGTGCAAAGCCATCTATTTGTAAAGCCAAGTTTAAAGACTTGCTGAGACATTACAGTTCCAGCCCTGGAACTAAAAGTCCGTAACCTAAGTTCCAGGTGCGTGGAGTCATTTCCAAAGCATGGTATCGTCATCACAATAAGTTACACTGCTAAGACATGCACTAAGAGAATGCACAGTGTTATTTGAGAAATCCACTGCAGGAAGGGAGAGAGAGAGAGAGCAGAAAATATAATTGTAACGGGGAAAGTTATGGTAAGGCATTGGTTGAGCAAAGATCAAGCTATACATTAAATATGACCTCACTGTTTCTGTCACATATGGTATTTTTGTCAAACTGAAGTACTTTGAAAAGAAAGTCAATTACTCTGATCTTTGGATTTTCTAGGAAGGTCTCCTATCAGGTTTTTATACTGATAAACTAATTTTCACTGGTAAGTCAAGTTAGAAAACCTGGAAACCTCAGTTTGCAGACCTGCAAATTATCAAGGGATTAACATTTTAACCATTTAACCCTTATTCCATCAAATAGTAGGAGTGATTATTCAGCATCTCTACAGACCTGGTCATTCACTTAGGGATCTAGAAATGAAATTAGGATTTAATTTTAGGCATTTGAAAACATGTAATTTTTAGATTGATAAAGTTATCTTAAAAAGTTAAAAAAAGCTTATTTTTTATTATTTCTTCCAAAAATTGTATCTACCAATATATCATATGCAAACTGAGTTTGTTCAGGAGTTGAAATTCTTAGGACCCTGAAATTAACCTGGGTCAAAATACTAGAAATTATTAGAATTTTCCGGCAAGATTCAAACAAAACTAATATCTATACACTGTCTTTAAGTGACCTGATCCTCTAATTATCAATGTGTGCATATGCATTTATAGAGGCTATTATCTTCAGACTGAAAAAAAAAAAAAAACCCCAACCAAAAAACCCCCCAAAACTCCACAATTAACAAAACCACCCCAAGAGCTGATTTTTTACCAAAACTAGATCACAGAGGCACTCCTGGGGCTTTAGGCACAACGTGTGGCAAAAAGCTTTTGCCTACTTTTAACACTCATATTGTAGAAAATTTGTGCAGGTTTCTCCTTCAAATTTTCTACAGAATTTGCCTCAGAGGTTAATCCAGCCTTTTAGGAAAGATTTACTTTTCTCATGCAAACAGATGTCAGACTGTTTACACAGAGCAAGCCCAGTAAACATTGCTGTTAATGCGCAAAGATGAATTTTCTGTGCTTTCTGGGGCTTCTGATGCCACCACACACGTGCACACATTCCCTAACTCCCTCCCAACGTACACATCCTTGGCATGCTGCACAGTCCTGCTGTATTTGGACATCACCAGACCTGGGTAAGTGGCATTTGGCTCAGGGTAAGTAGGAGGGGCCACGCCACTCCCACAACAACCTTTTGGAAACACAAAGTGTGTCAGAAAAGAATATAGCCTTAATTTAGGCTATGCCATACACGTTAGCATGCCAAAACTTCGCTCAACAGTTGGTTTGACCTGCAGTTTGTTCTACAATCAAATGAGAAAGACAGCTTGAGCTTGGTTCCATGACCTTCAGAGGCCTATCTGAACCTGTGATTTATGAGAAAATCAACTGATAATATCTTTTTCCTTAAATTGACACAGATAAGACTCAAAAGCAGCCCTTCAAAAGAGGCTTTTGAGTCTTGAAAGTGTAATCTCTTATGATATAGAAATATTACATTCTTTGCAGGGAACTGGCTCCTTTATGCAGTTTGTAGTTCAAGGTATAGTGGCAATACATTATTTTTAAAATGACTGAGTTTTCTCAAACCAAACAAAAAAAAACCCCACACACAAGAAAAGGAAAACGAAGAACAAACACCCCCCCCCCCGCCCCCCTATGTCAGAAACCTACTAACTATCTGCTTAAATTTACTTTAAAATTAGTCTTAAACACATGGTAAGAATCAAGAAAGTACTTTACTTCTATCCCTGATCAAATATGTGAGTGTGTTTACAAACTGCTGCCTTAGGGAAGGTGAGCCCAGAATCTCCTGTACAGGACACTAAAGATAATTCTATTTCAGTAAATTGAATTACTGTAGGTCTTTAAATGCCAATACACTTTTAGTTGGGTGTGCACTTCAACCTCTTGTGGCTGAGAGGGTGCTTGGCCATCTGATCAGAAGGCAATTTTTTTTCCATGTATGGGTTATAATGGAGGTTACTGGTAGTATTTCAAAGTAGCAATCTCTCTTTTGGTGTTAATGCACTTGTCTAAAAATTAATTAAGCATTTTTTTTTTCCCCCCGCAGAGGAAGAAAGTTTTGTCAATCCAAAACATGTAAGCAAAAGGGAGTAAATTAAAAGTACTGCCGTGTTACAGTCAATATACAGCCTTGTGGGGTTTTTTTGTCTTATCTGGACAAAATCAGATCTGGTGGAAAAATCTTATCTGGTAGAAAATCAGAAGCGTCTGGTATCCCTTAACTCTGGTTTTCTGGGCCAAGACATACTGGGGTTGCAACTTTGGGGTGACTTCCATGAGTCACATCTCACTCAGAGGTGATTCTCTCATGGACACTTCCCCAGCCTTTGGAAAGGACCAGCACATTTTCTGCACTCAGCAAGGCTCATAGGATGAATTATCACTGAGAGTGGAAGACCAGTTGTATGTTTGATAGTTCCTGTCATTTAAACTAATTTTTGTCTTGGATGAACATTTAACAAAAAAGCATATCTAGCACCTGGGACCAACTCCCTGGAAAGGGCAGTTCATTTCCCTTCTTCTTCTCCGTTGCCATCACTGTAGGACTTGGCCTCAGATGCAAAATCACTCATGTAAGAAAAAAGCTATGGAACCTCCTGAGGTTTGAAACTCACTCACAGTGAAGAGTCCAAACCAGTCCCAGTCCAAACCAGTCCCAGTCCACTGACCTTTTAGGTGTGCTGGAGAGCCCCTTTGTCATGAGCTCAGAGAGAAATCATCAGGAAAATGTACAGGGGGTTTGAAGTGACCTGGAGGCTTCCTCAGAGCTTCTCCATCAGTGAGGACCCAAAAGCTGCATCCCAAAGGAATTAAGGGCCATCACAAATCTCACTGCTTTCTACAGCAGATGCAAGGAGCAATCCTTAACCTGACATCTCTGCGTCAGAGCAGAGTGCCATTTAAGAAAAAACCTCAGAGTCCACTAACAAGAAAAAAGCAAATAAAAAGCCTTTTAACTACACAGACCATTCCTTCTCTGGGGAGAGATGGAGAGAAGCAGCAAACCATACACACAATTCTTACCTACACTGCTTAACATGGTAAGGGAAAGCAATCAGACACTAAATAGAGCTGAGATTTTATTGAAACATAGGGTTTTGAAGATACTTTTACCTACAGAAACAGCTGTGTTAATCCTCAGACAAAACAGCTTTGACTTTTTATCACTGATTTATATTATCTCCCTTTTTTTTTTTAAATAGGATGAGCATGTAAGTCAAGATAAATATCAAAATCTGCTTATGATATAGTACAAATAGTTTCTCTCTTCCCCACTGCATGCCCCAAATGGTGATAGCAGAATGCTATGTGACAACTAAGGTGAGGCAGGGAAAAGTGAAACATCGACTAATCCCAGTAACTCCTGTCTCTCAAAACTCAGCTGAATTCTCTATGGAGGAAACCTGCCTCGATGACTATAACTTACCTCTTCTCGATGTTCTTCTCCAGAGCGCTGAACATACCACCTAATAGAGGCTTGCTGGGACTTAGGAGTACATTCCAGAAAAGTTGAATTAAATTCAATGCCAAAAATCACCTTTTCATCAGCAGTTTCATGACTAATGCCTGGAAAGCAAACATGGTACAGGAGATTAACCCTGACCTGGTTTTTAAAGCAATGGGAAAATAGCCTGATTCAGAACAGATGCTATAAGAGTGAGTGAATTATAAAAATGCAAAAGGAAACTTAACTTTTAGCTTAAACTATAACTATGAGGATTTAGAGGCGGCTGCTAACCTTCCTTCAGTGCAACTGGTTTTTAAGGAGGTCAATAAAATCTGTATCATAAGCTTGTTCCATTTTAAAGTTGGGACTTTCACCTTTGAGGAATTTAAAATCTGACCTATATTTTTCCTTTAAGTAATGCAACTACTAAACATGAGCTAAACCTGCTGAAGTTAGATTGAATGGTCTGGTTTGTTCATCTCAAGCATTTTAAAGGAGTCACAGGGCTGAAGTAAACTGAAGTTTGCCTCCCTTCAGTGTAATTTGAAATGCTCTGTAGTATGTTTCAGAACAAACACTGAAGGAGCCATGAGATCTGAAATCCTTTCTTAGTCTTCTGTAAGTCTGAGCAAATAATTTCTGATCTCTGCTTCTTCATTTTTCTTTCCAGTCTGTCTTACCTATGTCTTATCTACCTTAGCAAGAGACTGAAGCTGTTTCTTATGCCCTGTGAATAACAGAAAGGAAGTGAAAGCAGCGGTGACTCCTGAATCAAAAGTTTGCTTCAAATCAAAATTAAAACACTTTTGGCTCATGCTTTCAATATAACAAATATCTATATGAGATCTACAGAAATTCAAGCTCTCTGCATTATTTCCCTGTGCCATTAAGAAAGAACCTCAAACAGTGGAGAATTGAATTTAAATAAGTTTTGGGACCATAATATTACTAATTATCACAAATGGCCTAAATAAGCCAAGAGACTGGAGTGACACAGGTCAGCTTCACGGGTTTATGGCACACAGGAGTCACCCCCCGGTGGATAAAATTGCTATTGGTGGCACTATGTCAAGGCAAAGAACTAATACCAATTTCTGTGGTATGAGCTTTTAGATTTGTCTAGTAAAGCTAACTCTTCCAGTATCTCTTTATCCTTCCAGGAAAATGTGACACTGTCAGCCTTTCTGCTAGGGTTTCTGTAACCTTGAGCTTTGCACAGTCTCAGATATCAGTGTTTGGAGAGTCATGGCAAGCAGCAAGCAAGGAAATTCTGGCCCTTGGGATGAATAGGAGTTGTGTCGTTGACTTTGATGGAAATGAGATCTTACCCTGACTTTTTAACTATGTCTGCAAGCACACATGTACAGTCAGAGCCCTCTAGACTGTGCAACAGACTTCAGGCTTTGATCCTGTGGCAAGCAGCTCTGATTTCTGCACTGCCTCCCACTGAGGTCTGCAGCAGGCATCCAGCACCGCAGCGGCACAGAATAACCAGAGATCAATGGGAAGGGATGCCTTGTCCCAAAGCCAGTGCTCAACGTGGTGATACAATCAATACTGTTTTGTCTGGATTGTTCACTTTAATAAGCAGCTAGAAGAACCCCAGACAAAGCCACACTTGGGTTTGAATGCTATTCATTTATTTTATGCTGCCACAGAGGTTGCTGTGTAACCGCAGGGTTTCATACTGACACTGCTGCTGAGAGAGAAGGGCTGCAGATGCCAGAGGAGCAGCCAGAGCCCTTGGCATCTGAAAAGAGGATGTGGGAAAGGGAGGGGGAAGCGGGCAGGGAGAAGGGGGTAGGGTCTTGTTAATAACAGGAGTATTTAAGTAGCTGTGGGAAGGGGAAGGGACTGGTTTGGCAGCTGCAGCTCAGCCTTGGGACCTCTGTCAAGTGGCAGAGGAGAGATGGCATGTTCCCCACCCACCCCTGCAAGCTTCCTTGTGGGGTTTTCTGCCCTGTTTCTGGATGGAACATCATGCACATGCCATTAGCTGCTTTCAGGAACTTTTGTGATGTTTTGGTGTCAGGGCCACATCTCCCTGCCCAGTGTGAATGCTGGGGAGGGTTGCCCATGAGGGATGCAAAGGTGTCCCATGCTGGCTGTCCCTCACCAGCTTCAGCTCTGAAAATTTAACTGTGAGAGGGGTAATGGATATGAAGTGTGGCAAAGGCAACTGTACTGTTGAGCTTAGCAAGGTTTTGGAGACGAGACCCCTTACAGCAAAATCTGCTGCCTAAGTGACAAAAGAGCAAGAAAGGTGAAAAATACTCACTGTCTTCCACATCCCAGCACTGTGCAACTGGGTCTCCATACTTGACATCCTGCCTTCTGGCTCGCCTATGGGAAGAGCATGCAAACTTGTAACACTTCAGACATAATGGCTGGAATGCAACAACAAAATACAGAGGAGCTCAGCAGACGAAGAGTTGCATTGCTCCCACCCTACTGCTGACAATTACAGTCTTAACTAAAACCAGTCTCACCCTCAAAGCAGCATGTGGCCTAGAGAGATTTGTACAACTGAGATCAAGAGAAGAGCCTGTGATTTGGGAAAACCACTGGGAGGGGAAAGAAAAAAAGGGAGAGAAAAATATCTGCCTAAAATAAAGAGTGTAATACAGTGACAGAAAGAGTGTCTAAACTTGCTTTAGGAGAATGGGTCTCCTGGTGGGGTGGACTGTGTTTCAAATACCTAAAAGCATTTCATGTTGTAGATCATGAAAAAGATCTGAAGTTCAACAGGTGATATTCAAAACTGAGCGCAGTATTAGCCCAAGGTACTACTGACTAGTAAACCAATTACTAAAATGAAGACAGAAAAGCACGTATTTTAGTTGTTAACACACAATTGAAAAATGCGGTTATCTTTCATCTTTGTGGACTGAAAAAACATAAGGCAATGGTCTGAGATGATCTACTAACTTGCTCCCCAATCTCTGGGTGTGTTACATAAACTCACCATGAGTTACTGTCATTTCAGTGTAATAGCACTAAAAAAAAAGTTAACTCTTCCTCTGTGTATGATTTATCTCACAGCATTTATCTCACAAGAGCTATGAAAAAAAAAATGGAAACTTTTTCAATTTTTCAGTAGAAGAACTGGAAGCCCGGGAAAGAACTGGTTCTTTCCTCACAAGCAGCAGCAGTGGGACCTCCCGTGTGCAGAGTAACGCCTCTGAAGGACAGCAGGTTGCCAAGGCCGATCTGTCCACTGAGCAAAAGCTGCAGACATGCTGGAAGACTCCAGCACAGAAGGAAAACATTCAAGTAACTGATCCACTGCACAATTCCCAGGGCCAGTCACCCATGCTTTGTTTTGGAGACAGAGACTTTTGGCCTTCTCTCCAAACTGCACATCTGTTAAAAAGCATGGCCCACCGATCTCCATGTGCCAGCCCACCCCAGACTTCAGCAAGCCTCATGTGTCACTAACTTTGCAGTGAGCCTGAACACTTGCTTTTCTCCTTTCATTTATGCTTCTCTGAATTTAGTTTGCTTTGGCTATGAGGGAGAACACATAAAGTTCCCTGACACCATGACACGATACCTTACGAGTCATTAACTTCAATGGCTCAGGACCCAGCCCTGTGACCCCTAAGATAGAAAGTGTCATTCCAGAGCCTAAGCTCAGACTGCAACCTCAATGCTTGAATTACTGTCAGGAGGACTTTGTCCAAAGCGGAATGAAGAGGCTGTGAAGGACTCTGGCTCCAGATAAATCAGCCAAAAACTTCAGGAGAGACATCCAGAAATTTAGGCACTGCACTGCTAAGCCATGCAGCATGCTCTTCCTACATCCAGATCCAAGGGGCTGTCCTAGTTGCTGGCTACAGAAAATTCAGATGAAGCTTCTTTCACTGTGGAAAGACTGTGGTCAATTAAATCTCTGTCTCCCTTTCATGGCTAGACCACAAATACAATTGTTGGGTTAGGTCAGAGAATAAAATATACTTTATTATTGACCACTCTGGGATACTATGTTAAACTCTGCTTTCTAACTACTATGAAGAAGTCAGAAACTTAAGAGAGGCTCTTGCATCTCAGGCAAAGTTAGCCATGACCTGGACCTCCATCTGAGCATCTTGTGCCTTAAAGCATTCAGCATAAAAAAGGAAAGTGATGGATTTATTATGTTAGCTGCAGTAGCCAAGTTACTGTCACACACACTTAAACAAAGCTATGTTGTCTTCACAGCTCTTCAAGCAGAAATGTGAAACATGGCCAGAGTATGATCACATTTTAAGGCAAATGATATGCTAAGTAAAAAGGCAACAAGTTATGAATTGGAACATCTAAAATTCTTGCAAGCAGCAAGATATTTTACAGCACGTCGTGGTTTTTTTTCTTACCTTTTAGAAGTGGGGGCATATCTGGAACAAGAGTTTCCATCCCAGGCACAGTATGGGTCTCTGGCAAGGCAGCAGTCTGCACAAGCCTTCCCATACGTGTGACATCTGTGCAGAGATAGCTGAACCAATCCATCCCTGGAACCAATGTACAATTGTTGCTGCAAATCAGGCAAAGCAAATTAATTAGAAGTGTTCTCCAAGTAGTCAGTGTAAAACGTTCCCTTCTTCAGTGCCACAGTTGCAGACTTTTAACCTTATCCCACATTTTATAAAACAAGGGAAAAATTCCTCCTTTAGTGTAAAATGTTTCTCAGGGCTCAGTGTGAACTGGCCAGTGCCCATCCATCCCAACAACACAGCAGAGAGGAAAGGCGACTGCAGTCCTGGAAAGACACTAGCATTCAACACCCTCACACCTTTAGATTTGTGCTGTAGTAAAAAATCAGAAGCAAACCAAGGAAAGAATGGCTTAATAACACATTTTAAAACAAGAGGCTGGACAGCCATGATGTTAACAATCTGGGAACTAGGGGCGGCCTTGTGTGAATAAACTTCATGTTCTGCTTCTGATCCTGAGGTAGGATGAGGATAACGTCACTCCCCTCTCCCAAACGTGTGAGTGGATTGCCTGTGGAGCCAAGGGTGGTCCAAGCTGGGGCTGGCTCATGCAGCACTTCCATCTGGCCTGCCACCTTTTTTCATGGGAGATGGGACCCAGCTGTGCTGTGCGTGCCTGAAAGGCAAAACACCTCCTCCCATGTGAGGGAGCCGTGTTGTGCCAGAGCTGCTCTGGCCACTTCTGTGGGTCAGGGAGGGGTGGCTCTGCTGTCACGCTGCCTCCTGAACATGCACGGAGCCATCATGGAGCTTGGAGCTGTCATAAAACTGTTTCCCATCAGGAGATACCGCACTGGGACTGGCCTCTGCGCTGCCAGGCTTGGACCACCCAGATTCAGGCTGCAATTTTAGAGGAGGGGGATCGGTTATGTGCACACAGATTTTAGCACAGTGAGGCCCTGATCTCTCCTGACTACTAATAAAAATAAAAACAATAATAGTAATAATAATTTATTACTAGATTGTAAAGAGACAAGTATTTCTGGAGGCCGGAAAAAGAATGTGCATTGGCTTCACTTACAAATCCCACTGCCATATGACTAAAGGTTTCTTCCCCTGAATCATTACCAGCCTGGGTACACAAATTACTGTTTGTAAGCAAACAGGAATTAGGCAGGCAAACAATTTCAAACATATCTGCTTCCTTCCAGTTACATTTTAAGAGCCATCCATGGAAAGCTCAGTCACTAAGCAACAGGGGTCACCTGAAAATAGGTGTTCAGTGTACCCCATATCCTCCAGTAATTAAACAAGCTTATGATTACCTGTTTCTGAGAAATCTCCATGGTTGAGATAAATGAAGGATGCTGAAAAATAAATTAGCAAGGTGTATTAGTTTACAAATTCCCTGCTCTTAGTGAAAAAGAGAGCAGAACTTAACATACAATAAGCAAATAAAATTACAGATTTAATTGTTTGGTTTAAACAAATATGAAAACAAAACCCAAGCAACAGAAAAACAAGAAATTCATGCTTCCAAAAAAGAACTCCCATAAATTTCACCAGCTGGAAGGAGGGAATTAGCTTTAATTCACAGAATTTGCTATCTACCCCATCCTGGGCAAGGAGCTTTCGCATTAACTTTAGTTCATATTAAGTACTATTTGACAGGCTTAGTTGCCATAGGCAGGTCTCTGCACCAGGATGTACTTCATGGCTATGAGAGACAGTGAAATTTTTGCCTGTGACTGATGTAAGAATAGCAAAGCTCAGGGTATTATCCATCACCCAACAGAAGATTAATCTAAGCCTATTGTTTAATATTAATGCAGCTTGAGGAAATAAGGCATGCTTTTTCAGCCATTACCTCCTTCAATTTTCTGGATTCAAAAACACAGAGGTAGCAGTTATAAATGTTACCAATAAAAATGTGAAGGAATGTCTGCTGAGTAGAAAAAAATGACCTCTTTTTTGTTTTAAATATGATATGGCACATTTTCCCTTGACGTTATGTTTTAAGAATGCAGCAAATTGGTGCACATACTGGAACTGCTCATTATTTGGCAGGCCACTAAGTAATCTTGGTATTTTCTGAGTGATATTTATAATTGGTGTCCAAGACAGTGGAAAGAAGACACAGAGATTCTTTAAATGGAAGTTTCATCATACACATGACATATCAAAAGGCACATGGAGAAATGAACTCTTTGAAATAATTGTTAATGATCCTGTGCTTATACTTGGTAAAGTCCCAAATTCATTTATTCAGTATGGATAACAATGCACAATGCTTTATAGCACATAGGAGAGAGGATGTGTGAGAAAGTAATCAAAATGCCATGGAGGCAGACAAACTTTGATGGAAAAGCAAAGGGAAAACTGAAGAAGAGCTGTGCAGCATGCGAAGAAAGCAAAGTTAGAATGCAAAGAACTAAGAAGAAACTAATAAAGGGAAAAGAAAATCAGTAGGGAAGACAAAGGTTTCCATTTGTCTGATGCAAAACTATGTTGATGTCTGCTCCCTGAACAGCACTGAAGTTAATCCAAAATTGTGCCTCTGCAGCAAAAAGATTCTTGGGCTTTTTACAATCTGTATTTATGAAGAAGTCATTGGTATTAGCAGGGTTCCAGTTACAGAGTAACCAAATCAAAACAGTAAAAAGTACTGAGTCAGCCTTCACCAATAAATTAATGCACACTCATAATCAAAACGAACTTATTTTTTATTTTCCTTATGTTTTCAATTACTTATGTTGTTATTTTAAAGAATTTCTCTGCACCCATGGAATTTTGTGTGTTTGTCTTTTAAAAAATATGATTGTACCTAGAATATTCCCAATGCCAATTGGGCCATGGAAAATTTTACATTAAAAATACAATACTACTATTTTAATATGTATAAATAATAAAAAATGTGGGCTCATGATAAGATTTCAAACCGGAACAAAGCAGGATAAATGAGACTTTCTATGGGTTTGAAAAATCACGGTCTGTTTGGTTTTGGACATTTTTCAATTGACTTGCCCAAAGAATACCAAGGCATTTAAAAAATTTACATAGTGTCCCTCTGGAAACCTGAACGAGTTCCAGTAAACAAACAACCAGACAGACAAAGCCAGTTTGGGCCATGAAGTCCCCTGAAAAATATTTAATTGATGTTGTGGCTATTAATGCTTACCTTGAATATCTGCAGCTCTTCCAGGACCACCTCCTCCTTGGTCCACTTCTCCTTTGTGATACTCACAACCTTCAGGACCGTGCCCACATCTGAAACAAATGTGCCTCAGGTAAAACCCACAGGTATGTTTCAGTATGTATGGACCACTCCATTTCCTGCCCTGTAGATAAGGCTGATCCATGGGGGATGTTGCTTTCCAACCACATCTATCCCCACTGCATCTACTGCTGCCTGCAGAGCTCTCTCCATACAGTGCATTTATGGTTTTACTGTATGGCTGAGCCAACACAGTCACAGGCTGCTCCTGGCAGGGATGGTCCAACTCTCCTGCTACACAAACACACAAACACAAGCAAGCACATCCATGCTGCCAGCTACAAGTTTCTGCACGTTTCTCTGACCCAGAACTGGGGCCCATCTGACCCCAAAGAGAGCCAGCTCAGGGGACTAAATTGGCAGAAAATTATTTCCTCTTTTTTACAGAATTCATTTGCTTCCAGTATAGCTCCTTTATCAGAAGTAAGATTCATTTTAATTCAAGGAGTTAAGCAACACACTTTTAAAATTTATTTTTTCATTTAAAGATTTTTTTTTAAAAAAAACAAACTTCCATTCAACATCAAAATCTTAATTTATTCATCACTTCTTTGGAGTCATCTAGAGAATTTTTTTAAGTTAAATCTATTCATCAATTTTAACCTGAATTCTTGCTTGGTGAGAAGAATAGCTGCTCACATCTTGTTAGACCATTACACACTAGTGAACCTTGAACGGCCTTAAAAAGAACTCAGAAATTGCTCAGGGAAAGTGGGCTGGGTGCTGGGATCTGGGAATGAGGCAGTGCTGCTTAGTCCTAAGCTCTACACAGAGTATTGAAATAATGAAAAATAATACATTATAAGGGAAAGAATGAGATTTTCATTCTTCTTTTCCCAAATTACTGAAGTTTGTATTACCAATCAAAGCCAAATTATTACAGTTTGCCTTATGAATTAGATCTTTTTTGCAGAGTTTGTTTCTCATAATTGCCAAAGCCTGCACATGTACAAGTTGGTAGTGTACATCCAAACATATAACAAGCCACTGATCTGCTGCTTAGCATCTCCTGGGTTATTTGTTATATGCTTATTCAGTCTCTCTCTATATTTGAAATTTTATCTTTGAGTTTATTTTTTTCCTTGAAATGAGTCTAGAAGATAAAATAGAACAAAAGCATGCACTTACGGAGAACTCACTTATAAGGAAGGCACTGCAGAAAAAGAAATGTCTGCATATTATGGAGTGCCATCTAGTGACTGCATTGGACTTGCTGGCCTTGACACCTCTAAACCTGACTACTTACATCTGAAGTGTTTTTCCTAGTGCCAGGCAGGAACAATTAACCTGGGAGTATTCAATTGCTGGTCTCTCAATATAATTTTATTTCTCTGAAAAACCTTTAAATGGAAGACAGCAACCATTTGAAAGCAACCTCTACAGCCACTAAAAGAATATTCTGTATACTTTTACAAGTGAACTCATCTTCTCAGACAGCTAAATTTCAAATCACTTTTTCTCATACTTATCAGAAGACAAGTAAGCTGTAGCACTGCAAAATCCTAGGCATCACACAGTTTAGTTTTTCCTTTGTTGACTATATTAAATATTGCTCTCAGAAAGCAACAAGGATTTTCCATCATGATGGTTAAAGCTCAGCCCCAGCCTTCTCAGCCATCAGGGGTGCACTTTAATGGTCTTTTTTAATGAAATTGTGTTTTTTTCTCTGATACCACTGTACTAACTTGGGATCACAGAAGGTCTGTGACATTGTATTTTTTTGGAAGACAAGGGTTGTGAAACCAATTTTGCTGAAAGACATGAAAGTTCCGAGAGAGAGGCTATCTCTAGACTCCTGTGTGGGGTAACACAGAAAACTCTTCAAGGCTGAGACAACCCACGTATTATAAGAGCTGATGCTCTCTGGCAATACACTCTTTTCCTCAAATTACTTCAGAATACCCACACATATCAAATTGTGCTAGATAACAAAATTTGCTCATAGGCCAGATAAAATGCTGGACAATCCAATAGCACTGGGGTAGGATTCAAACTGAAATCTTAATTTCCCTGCAGGTCACGGCAGTAGTTCATCCACTGCACTTGGATAAACCCTGCCACCTCCATGTGCCTCAGTTTCACCTGCTCTGACATAGGGATAATGGCAATGACCTCCTCGCTAAAGCACTCAGATCTACCAGAGAAAAGTGCTTTATAAGACTTATACAGAATGAGAGTGAGAGAATGTTGAATTATAGAATAAGAACAAAAAACCCCAGTGGAGTAATGCAGTAGATTATTACTTCAGAAATGGTATGAATAGGTATATTCATATTCCTTAGCATACCTTGCTGTTGGGTGATTCATCCAGTGATTCTAAATTTAATTACTATGGGAAAACTAGGCCTTTTCCTTAAGGCATTTATCTATTATAAAAATGTAAATAGATACACAATTATGCATAGAAAAAACGGCAAAGCAGTTTTTTTCCTGATAGAATAGCTTAACCCCTATCTGTTCAGTCCTGGTTGTCACATTTGGAGCTATCATGTTGCTAATTTGTATCCCTAAATTAGTTAAGTGCAATTGTTGCCTTAGGCTCAATTTGAAATCCTTAACTGTTCAGCACCATGTGAGATAAAATGCTGAAGCACCATTTCACTACCGATAATAGGAAGTACTCCTCCTTGAAGCTGTCAAGCTAATTTTTTTTTCTTTTAATAGTTTTATTGATGTGCAGGAAGCCAGACTATCATGTAATGTAAAGACAGGTACTGAGTAGTTGGAGGGTAAGAAAGTTCAGGTGCTCTGACCCCTATATGGTTTATCACCGAGGCAGTGGGAGGCATTAAAATCCCAACAGCAGTACTATCTTGAACTGACCAATTAATTTAATTTAAGGACATGCATGGAGACCTGGACCAGAATCAGGAGCACCTATATGCTTCCTGAAGCTGTATGCATAGGAAAAAGATGCTGATCTGGAGTTTTATTCAGGTTTATTCAGGACCTACTGGACTAAAGGTGCTCTAAAAGGATGGAGTTTGTGCAGAATGACACTGGAAGTTCTCTCATACCTGTTCCTAGGAAAATGACATCATATTGCCCGTCCTCTGCCATGACGTGGTCCACCACGATCTGAGTGAGACGATAGTCCACGTTGATCCGCGTGAACACCGGAGCTCCCGTCACGGGGTAAACCGGCCTGTACATCAGTGGGTGCCGCCTGATGAAGCTGATGACTTCATCAGGGAAGTCTCTGGTAGACTTTATGAGTGGATCGTAGGTTTTGCTTGGACACTGAATGAGAGAGAACAAGACGATAGGAGTTTTAGGAAAGAAGTACAATTAGAAATCAGGTTTTCCACAATAACATTTGTAAAGACAGTAATAATCATATTTTCCAGTGATTCTTCTCATCCCAAAGCAGCACTTGGTCACCAATACCTAATTTTTTGAAAGAATTGCTTTAAAACCAGGGAAATTCTCATGATGGGCTCAGTATGGGTGCAGAGAATTCTACCTCCTTGTTCCCTGCCCCGCTCACAGCCAAAATATCACGTTTGGCACTTCACACAGACAAGGAGAGTGAGACCGAGGAAAGGAGACCTGTCATACTCTGTAGGATTCACTTGTGGGCGCAGGTAGCAGCACAGTTAAATTTGCTGCAGGCTGCCCGAAGCAGAGCAGGTACCAGAGCAGAGGCTGCCAACAGCAGGCCTGGGCTGCCCTCCCGTGGCTGCTGCGGGAGGAGCTCACACACTCCAAGCGCAGCATCTCAAGGTTTTCTGCTTTAGTGTCCCTGTTCCTCTTTCCAAAGCTGAATTTCTGCCTCAGTTTCTGCCTTTGGCCTGAAATCAGAGGACATAACTTTTCCCCGTATACGGCCTGAAATCAATTCATTTTCAGTGAACTGTACTTCCTACACATCACACGTATTTTTTTCTAAAAAAAGGTATATTGTCCAGATGCCAGACAATCCCTGTGGCTCATTATTCTTCAAAATTTACTTTCTTACTCATTCACAGAGCTGACACTCTTGACCAGGCCCACAGCTCAGCTGCTGAAGCATCCTTTTCTCTAATTTTAACAGTACAGTCTCATCCTCTTCCAGTGCTTCAGGCACTTCCCCATGCCTGGGGTTCACTCCCACCTCTGTTAGATCCCTACTGACAAACTGGTCACTCCAGCTGTCTCTTTAGCTTTCACAAAGTTGGTTCTAACACATCTTGCCTGAAGACCACCCACAAACCTACCTCTTCAGTCTCCATCAGATTTTTCCCTTCAGTGCCTTTCAGGGTAAGCCCAAGTATATATCTGCAAGGTGTTTCATTTTGGTGACCCATGATGTCTCATGCTCACCTATCACTGTTTTCCTTCCCACAGCTGTTTGCATCTCTTTTCTGTTCCTTCTTTTACAATTCATCTCTAAACCAAGTCTGAGAAAACTTCTATTTTGAATCTGGAGGCATCTAGATGTGTTACTGGGGAACTATAATTCTGGATAAGATGAACTGGACACTTTATTTTGAATCTGGAGGCATCTAGATGTGTTACTGGGGAACTATAATTCTGGATAAGATGAACTGGACACTTTATTCCACTTGGTGACAACCTTTCACATATAAACTATTCATGGCTTCTTTTTCAGTATTATTTTTAACCACGTAATCTCTGTGTTTACTGCCAGGTGGTGCTCTAACACAGCCTGTGAAGAAAGAAATGTGATCCAGTAATGCCTCTGTATTCTGTCAAGAGAAAGTTAAGATTTGTGGTGAAGTTGCTCTACAGTCCTCCTTCATAGCAACTTTTGACAGAGAAGACTTTAGTTCACATTCCCAACTACCCAGTTTGACACGTGTTGAGTCTATGGTGCCAGTTAAGGGCTTATGGTTAGGACTTTTTCCACTACATAAGGTAGAGTAGCAACTAAACACAAATTTCTGACTGAGGAAAAGCTTAAAAAAATATCTGAAACTACCTGTATATTCAGAAACAAAACAGGCCAGTGAAGCACAGACAAGCTTATGTTGCACATCCACATCTTTGACCACATCTGAAAAGTCTGTTGGGGTCAATTCCTGGTCTACCTTGGACACCAAACACTGCCACAGGGAAGGTGCCACTTGGAGTGTGCCTAAACTATGGCAAAGCCCATCTTAACATTAAACAGAAGAGTCAATAGTGGTCTGCACTTGAACCTGACCTCTGGTTTTAGTTAACAGAGCCGCAGCCCCAGTGATTCAAGGTCTGCAGCCTATTTCCATTCCTTGCTTGAACTGAATTCTATGGCTATCTAGAGAGCTAACAGACTTGGCGCAAGTGTCCACTTGCTTAGTGTTGTTTCAATCTGTTAATGATAATGTTAATGAGTTAAGCCTCAGCATCCTCACGTTCATAAAGGATCCGAAATAATTTATTGAAAAACATCTTAAGTCCTTGGATCACCTAATAGCTTTTGACAATCTCCCCATGGACAGTAAACCTGTGCCAATTTGAATTAAGATAAATTCCATCACACAGTCATTTTTGCTTCATTGTACAATTCCATTTATGGCTGTGAAAGAACAGACAAGAAAAAGAGAAAGAAAAGAGTTGTACTGTCCTGTAATAACCACTCAAAAGACATTCCCTGAAGATACAGTTAAATACAAGAAAGAAGAAAAGGAAAGTCCTGTTGAAAAAAACCAGTTCCACTGGAAACACATATTGCAGTGAGCTATCCCTAGGGGGTTTGTGCCAGCAGTCCTGTAAGAACTTCACCCTCTGGCTTGCTGGGTATCACTTCCCACATTCTGTTTTCTGCTGTGCTTTTATAAAGTCTTTGCAAGGCTACATCCTTGAGGTGGGCTGTATTCAGCTTGGCTTTTGAAGATAACAGTATCAGCAG
Organism: Picathartes gymnocephalus; assembly: GCA_013390045.1. NCBI lineage: Eukaryota > Metazoa > Chordata > Aves > Passeriformes > Picathartidae > Picathartes > Picathartes gymnocephalus. The sequence goes on along the minus strand of WEKY01006783.1, from coordinate 55,173 downwards.
AATAATTTCACAAAGAAATATGATTTTGGGACAAAAAATAGGATTTGGGATTAAAAAAGGATGTTTACCTTCAGAGGTGTTGAACAAAAGTTTTTTGGGATACATAGAAAGAAACGTGATAACTTTAATTGTCTTTGGATCAAAGTTTTGCATTAATTTAGTCTATACAGGATGAGAAACAAATTCACTTCTTCGACTTCCCAACTACGCAATAACTCTCTTCCCCCTTACAGTGGACTAGAGGTTGATTTTCCCCTGGGTGTCCTTTTTTTTGTGGTTCATGTTCTCACTCACTGCTCAGAGTCACCATCTGCATCTAGTGGAAATGTGCTGACTGCTCACCTATTAACAATTCAATTCCAGAAGTCCATTTCTATGTGAAAAATGGGAGTAGCCCCTTCAGTCTTAAAGATTTCCTAGATTTTTGCCAAAAATGCATCAAGAGAGGAAGATGAGAGCAGTGACATCACTTACTAAAAACCACTGGGATAGAATTTCTGACAATATGGAACTATAGAGCTGCTACACTAACCCCAAAGGCCCAAGCCCTACCATGCACGATACAGGGAAATCTTCTGCCAGCTTGCATGGTTAATTTAGTAGAAATAAGGACTAAGGGTTTGATCCAGAGATCTGCTTGAGTCAACAGGGCCTTTTCCAATTATTTCAGTGGGCTTTGGACCCTATCCCAAGACAGCATGACCACCAAGAACAGCTGGGCAGGTGTGACTCTGTTATGCTTGGCCAAGGGAGTTATTTCCAGAGGCATCACTCACTGTGGCATGATGGATGGAAGAGGGGAATGAGAAAGTCATTTTGGCCACGCTTTGGCAAAGTTCTCAGGCAGTTTTTTAAAGCTGTGTCCACCCATCATTGCAGAACAATTTATGTAGCCTTGTGCTTCCTTTCCAAGCAATCAGTAGGATGTAGGATGGACAAGTGGGTGAGCGAAACAACCTTTCATGTCTGAAAATGTGAGTTCACATCCTGTTGCAGGTCTCATGATAGCAGTACCAGTATTCTCTGCCCAGTTCATAGTTCATTTATTCACATCCTCAGCACCAGATGCTGTCTCTGATATGTGACATCTCCCACTGGGGACAATAAGATACTGGCTTTTATATCAAATGTCACAGGAGGAGGTTGGCAGAGTTGTTTCATGTGGACTACAAGAGAATCTGGCTTCATAAAAGTTCTCATAACACTATCACTGTACTCTCTCAGCACCTTCAGCTTTTGCTGTAGTGTGGGATTCATCTCACCTGATCTAGATTCTTATCTTGGCTGCAAGTAAACTGCAAAAAGGGAGTGTATCTTTCTGTTTCTGATAGAGAATCCTAAACAACCAGCTCAGGTTTGATGCTTTTCTTCTAGATAACTCATACCAAAAAAAAAAAAGAATCATATTAGATCAGTTAAATGAGTACCACTAGACAAGAATTTTCCAAGAAACTTGTTCACCATATAATCTGTTCTTCTGAGGTTGCTTAGGCCTTCGCTGCCATGAATCATAACTTGATAAAAATATACATGTCAAGAAATGAAAGATAAAACAAAACAAAACAAAACAACCACCCAAAGCAAACAAACACAAAAAACACACCCAAACCCAACAGAAACAGAGCTGGAAATGCTCAGGACATGTCTATTCAACAGCTGTATAAACTCTGTGGCACAAATCTTTCGAAGAATCAATAGCTACTTAAATTTATTGAAACGCCTTCTGTGTGAGCTCAGTTTGACAACAATCTCTGGACTAAGTCCTGATCCCAGATGACCTACAAAGATGACTTCTACTCCCTCACCTGCTATTTGTATCCAAATGTGGTCATAAGGTGGTAAGTTACAGCTAATCTTTCTCAAGTAAAAGCAAATACACACTAAATTAACACCACCATACATATGTAAGCTTTCCTCCTTTTTTCACCTGTCTTATTAAATTTGCAGCTTAGCAGAGTGCTGGATGTGTGGATCTTACACAATGCTGAGACATACAGTGTGACTGTGTTAACATAATGTGGGAAACGTGGCCAAGATTCTCAAAAGCTGGTGCCAGAAGCTGGGCTCCTAAATAAACTTCCAATTTGCCAAACTGGATAGTGCTTCACACCATCCAGTGAACTCAGTAAGAGCTTCTGGGTCTAACACCTATTAAAATCATGGCAATTATTTGGGAATCTAGCTATAAGGTATGTAAACACATATCCTTTTCATTAACAATGCATCTGTAGTTCAGCAGTGCTGATGTCTACCTACAAACTAAAAAGAGAATGTTGCTCCCTGGGAACTTCAAAAGGGTTTCTATTACAAGTGTGTTGAAAGTCTCAGTTTGAAAGTGTCTTGTCACATGTATCTTGAAACCCACTTAACACTGAGACTCAAGAACACACAGGGCAAGGTAGATTGATCATACTGAGTGCAGTAGGCATCTGCTTGCTTTTATAATATCCAGGCTAGGAATTTTTATGCATTTCACAAGGAGAATTGAGAACCATGCCAGCAAGTCACTCTTGTGAGCATTGGAAGTATCCAGTATGAAAGATGAATGACTGAAATATTTCTTAAACCTCTCCCTATCAGGGAATTAGATGTCTTAGTCTGGTCTCCCCTCCTAGGGGAGGTGTCCATTGTCCTGGGAACTCCTTGCTCCTTCCTGTTGAAGATGTTTTAGTTTCAAAGGTAATTACCCCTCATCTTAGCCAAAACTAGTAAATGAAAAACAGAGGAACTACCTTCAGCCTCTCACTTCTATGTTAAATTGGGACCTCTAACACAGCCAACACAATGAACTTTGTAAGGCTGCCTCCTGAGGGATTAATATCCACCACTGAGGACTGGTGTGAGCTGCCAAGACGCCCAGAAGTACTTTAAAAATGTGGTACCCAGATTTATGATCTTCTATGGATTAGATGACAGCTGAGAGATGACTCTCAGGGCACAGGCACTTATGTGTCACTGGAGGTTCAACCATAACGCATTCTGAAGGTGAAACTTGGGCTGAAGATGAGCAAATTGTGCCAGAAAGACTGAACACTCAGTAGGGAGACTTTCATAGTAATCACAGCTACTCAGTGATCCTGGAAGAGGGCAGGGGTGAGGGGAACCAATCAGGTTTGAAGGAGAAAAACAAACAGTATCAATTTTAAATGGAATCAAACTCACTCTTCCCTCACAACAAAAAGCACAAACAAAACAAACAAAAATTTTAAGTCCCCTATTATTTTTTTAATGGTTGTATCCCACTGCTTGTGCAAGATTTGTTCTTGTGTTTTTCTTGAGCACTTTGTATTGCTTTTCCATTTAACGCACCTGTGCTGTTGATAGAAAAAGATGAGAAAATTGAGCATTAATCTGAGGCTAACTGAGCTGAGACCAGCTGGGTGAGTGAACTTGACTTTGCAGTTGGCACTTTGCAATTCTCTGCTGACCTGTGCCATGAGGAAAGGTGACAAAGTTTGCAGCATTTCAAAAGGCTGTTATGAACTGGAAGGTGATTCATGTTGGGGAAAACAGGTTGGTAAGTAACAGGAGGTGTAGGAGGTTTCTGAGGAAAATAAACCCATAAAGTGAAACATTTCTCTTAATTAAGCTGGCCCATTTTACAGTAGGGAGATCAAAGGAGAGAGGAATTGGAGAAGCAAAGAATTTAGTCTGTCCCATAAAAGATAGGTGAAAGAGGAAGATAAGTCTAAAAATAACAAGGAAAACCTGTGCAACCCTCACTTTTTTATGAACAAGCTTATTAAAGCATCAAAACTAACCAGAAGGGAGGACAGGGGAGGCTTTTTGGCAGACAGTATCTCTCTGTGGCACAGCCAAGTCCCAATGGGATGGACATCACATCTTGATCAACCTGCACACTGAATTACCAGAAGAAATAAAGGAAGGGGTTTCCCTGAAGAAAGAGAGAAAAAGCAACTGAGAGACAAAAAGGTGAAGACTGAAACTGAGTCAGGGGAGCTTTAGGCTGGACATCAGAAGGGTGTGGTGGGCACTGGAACAGGCTCCCCAGGGCAGTGGTCACAGCTCCGAGCCTGACAAAGCTCAAGAAGTATTTGGACAATGCTCTCAGGCACAGGGTGTGACTCTTGGGTGTCCTGCATAGGACCAGGAGTTGGACTCAATGATCCAGATGGGTCTCTTCCAACTCAGTTGATTCTGTGATTTTAAGATTCCATGATTGCAAGAGAATCTGAGCGGTTGTAAGGGAACTCGTTTAACAAAAACAAAACACGAAGAATTCAAGAGCCCAGGATCATAGTCTAATCTGGAGTAGAAAGAGGTGAGATATTAAACTCTTCAAATGGACAAGAGCAATGTGCTGGGCTGCTTCTTCTTGTAGCTAAGTGACTCAAACTGCCAAATTCTTATTTTGCTCATTCAGAGCTTTGTTTTGATCTTTTGACAAAACAGATCAGTAAGATATCTAGACCCAACAAAAACATTTGCTGTTGCCTTGGCTAGCATTTAACAGTCCTACGTTCTGCAGTAGATCAGACTGAGTGTTAATCTGCATCTTTAAACACTGACATTCCTCTAAAAATCTGACCTTAATGACATTTACTCGCCAGCAGTGAAACACGGATGACTCCTGTGTACCCCATCAGAATTTCCAAATGGGCACTATGAGCTGCTGTGGTACTGCAATGGTTATAGCTCAACAAATAAACTAGAAAAGGTTTCTTCCTCCTAATTCACTGATTTTTTTTTTTAATGCCTTCTGTGATTACTGGGAGGGCATTATGAAAAATCTGCTTCAGAATGCAGAACACACTTTAAAGACAGTTCTCCATGGTTTCTTTATTAATGGATAATTTCCTGAGTGAAACCCGAAGAGACTGAAAGAAAACTGGATTTTTTATCTGGGGACAGCTGCAGATATGCAAGTCCAATTTTTTAAACAGCTAAAGCGATAGAGCAAAAGCTTCCTTGGTTTTCAACTCACCCTTTTTGTCGGGACTGCCTGCTTCATGCTTTTTTCCTGTCTCTTTTTATTTTCAGCTTCCAAATGGAAATGGATTTGAAGCCTTGCCTCTGTTTAACTCCCATTATTTCCACTTGCACTTAAATACCACTGAGAGAAGCTAATGAGCTGTATGTTCTGCAGTGTCAGTGGTGTGGAGTATGCCAGAGGTCCCCTGCTACCATGTCCAGGGGTGTTTTGATGACGGCAGAGGGCAGGCAGAGCCTGCCATAGCTCAGGGACATGAGCAGGCAGGGGCTGCTGCTGCCTGCTCCCCACTCAGCATTGCAAAGGCATGATATCATGGTCGTGTTGGGAGTTTATCTCACACACAAACTGCTACAGGAAGCATTTTGTCAAAATTTCAAAATCAAAGTATTCACAGTCTCTATAGTGAGCAGCTTTATTTACGTAGGAGATAATGGCAGCAGAGCAGAAAGTTAAATTAGGGTATACAGTCTCCTGCTTTTGTATAAATGCTGAAAGGATGTCAACCCATTTCTCAAAGCCAATCACCAAAAGAAATGCATTTCCTAGAATACTGTTTTTAGATTTTGCCAGTCACTTAAAATATAGGAAATATAGAATCAAAGCAGTGTTGGTTATGCCAACTGTAGGCAACACTTACGAGGAGCTCAAATTTCAAAAATGTTCTAGTAACTTAAAAAAGGGTAGATTATCCCTCTTTGGCTTTGTTCTGAGCATTCCTGAACCACCTCACAGATGGCAAAGAATGATGAAATTAATCTTTAAGGAAGAGCATTTCAGCATTCACACTGCAGTGCTCTTCAAGGTCCATGCTGCTTCTTTTCCTTGCTTTTTAGTACATTACTGCTTTTCCAGATCCCACCCTAAATCCATTCATATCCAAGTTTGACATAGCCCATCACAAGCCAAGAGAACGTCATGAATCTACTTGTTTGGATATCTTACATCCAGCTACTGAGCCTGAAGAATTTTGCAGTCCAGCTCACTAAGAGGACATATAAAAAGCTATGCAGCAATACGTTTAGCTAATCTATATAGCAAGTATCATAAATATCCTTCTTCTGACAGCTTTCCTCAGTAAATCCACTTCCCTCAGTCCTTGGTCAGACAAACTCCTGCAGAAATCCACTGACTATGAAGGTTTGGAGGACTTTTAAGATACTATATTCTCACAGCTGTTATCAGGTGCTTAAAGGGAGCAGTTGGAAAGCTAAGGGTTGGCTCATGGAAAATATTTGTTTATCTTTAAACTTTCCAGCTTTTACAATACTTGCAACCATAGATATTCAAATCAGTGATAAAGATCAGCACTGACATGCTTCAGCATGGCATGTTTCCTTCCCTGCCAATCCCAGCTCAACCATGTGATGGCTAATACACTCAAAAATGCAATGAGCTTATGACCCATCTATCTGTGCAGGGTGTTCATCTTTATGGGGCACTCTGAGTTTTTCAAGAGAGTTATTTTAATCTCTTTAGATGCCATGGGACCAGCTATTGTTCTTGCTGGCACCATTTTTGTAGCTAAAATTAAATTCATCTGATCTTCTTAACCAGCTGTGTAGTTGCACACAATTAAAGAAAAAGAAAATTAAACTTAATCTTCTTTTTGGGGACACTATGTATTTTGCATGACAGAGATGTGTAAGCTGGCAATGCCTAAATTGGCCAAGTAAGTTCTAATTTGCTGCATCAGGCAGATCCTGGGCAGGCCAAATCAGTCTCTGAGCTGTCCTGTTTTTTGGAGAGAGAGCTGCTCTGAGGTTCATCCTCAGCTGAGAGAAGGGAATCAGCACTTGGGGCCTGGTCTGCCGAGCCCTGGGACCACCACGTGCAACAAACAGCATCAGCTTGGACCATGCAGTTCAGTCCAGTGGAAGGATGAAGAAGAAAATACAGAGACACAAGGAAATGTGTGGGAAGATGAACTAAATTAACTAAATAATGTGGCTTGAGGCAAAGGTTACACCAGCAGTGAGGTCAGAGAAACAGTGCAGAAATGGCCAGATGGCTTCTAGGTCACATCCAACACAGACAGCTCACTGCTGGCTGCCTAATACGTGTTCACTGAATACCTGACCAATAGAATGTAGAGCTATTCCAGATAAAACTTTTGCTTTTACATTTTATGTACAAAGAGTTGCCTAAAGTTGTTATCATGTTTTTAAAGTTGATGTGTTTTTTGAAAACACCATTTCTTCCTCACCTGTAATGTTGGCCTGTGCTTTTCCAAATTTAATACTGTGATGGAATTGGGAAAAGAAAACTTTAATAATTTTTTCAAAGTTTTCTTCCTAGTTTTGGCCTGTTACAGCTGAAGTCTAAGAGACTGGGGTTAAAAGTATTTCGAGATACCAAATTTCTCTTTTCTTCCTGTTACTTATTTTTTATCACATAAAATGTCCAGCAATTACCTCCTTCAAAACACAACACATGCACAAATACACACAGCAAAATCAATGACAATATCTCAATGTCAAGAAGATAACAGAAATACAAATAAAAAACATCATGATAAGTTAACACTATATAAAGAATTGCCTTTGGCTTTTTATGAAGCATTGATGCCTTATAGGTGATCCTTACAGATATTAATATAGCTGTACTGTACAGTGGGAGACCACATTATGAGAGACAATCAGGAAATAGTCTGGACACAATGTTATCTCAGAGACATGGAAAAATGTGTATTTATATACCTACAAGGTAGGTAGAACTCTGAGCTGCCAACAGAAGGGGAAGAGTTGAGAGGATAATTTGAAACATCCTGAGCGGAAAATATAAATTACCAGCCTGGGGAGGGGTGTGAAGCATGATTGCATTTGAGTAAAAACAGAGGTGTGTAATTAAGGAGCCACTTACTGTGCCAGGCCTGGGGTAGGGGATGCGGCCCTCGTACTGCACCCAGCGGTGATCCGCGCTCTCCTTGTGGGCGTAGGGGCCGTTGAACACGGCCCGGACCTCGGCCATGCTGTACACACACACTGCAGAGCCCTTGAACACTGAGCTGCAAGACAAGATGCACCCGCCATGTGCCCCCTGCAAACACCCCCGCCGTGCCTCAGCCGGGGAATTAACGAGTTACAGGGTCTGGTGGGGTTCGGATCCATCCTACACCTGGCAGCTGAGGTAAGTGCCGCTAAACAACCACCTGGGCACGTCTGGTAACTACAGACAGTGAATGTCACTGTTGTCAGTTTTAAGCTTTGCTCGGTTGAAACCTGGACTGGCCTCTGCGACTATTTGATACAGAGTCATTTTTTCTAGTAGCTGACAGCTTCCAGCTATCGTTTACTAGCTCTTTTGATTAGAATTTTATCCAAATGGAGGACATTTATTTACACTGCATTCATATCTGGAAGTCTATATATTAGTGATAGAGGTGAGGTCCCTGGCAATTACAGATTGCATTGGAAAGACAAAAAAACCCAACATATAAAAATAAACACTTATTTAATTTTCTATGCATTTTTCCTTTTTAAAAATATATTTTTCTAAAAAAAATGCAAAACATTTCAGTTTTTCAAAGACCATGCCAGGCTGCTGAGTAGTATGTACTTTAGTTACTTCACAAACCATTTCCTTTATTGTGCAATATTTACTTCAATTTTAAGTATTTTCTGTGGTTATATAGTCTAGAGAGCTACCATGGTAACTGCTTCTGAATTAAGGAGTGAGTGGCTTGGCAATTCCTGATAGTACTCATACTGGTCAGCATTTGGCTAGTCATTATTTACACTTAATTCAAAGGTTCTGGAGACAAAAAAAAAAAAAAAAAAAAAAAAAAAAAAAAAAAAAAAAAAAAAAAAAAAAAAAAAAAAAAAAAAAAAAAAAAAAAAAAAAAAAAAAAAAAAAAAAAAAAAAAAAAAAAAAAAAAAAAAAAAAAAAAAAAAAAAAAAAAAAAAAAAAAAAAAAAAAAAAAAAAAAAAAAAAAAAAAAAAAAAAAAAAAAAAAAAAAAAAAAAAAAAAAAAAAAAAAAAAAAAAAAAAAAAAAAAAAAAAAAAAAAAAAAAAAAAAAAAAAAAAAAAAAAAAAAAAAAAAAAAAAAAAAAAAAAAAAAAAAAAAAAAAAAAAAAAAAAAAAAAAAAAAAAAAAAAAAAAAAAAAAAAAAAAAAAAAAAAAAAAAAAAAAAAAAAAAAAAAAAAAAAAAAAAAAAAAAAAAAAAAAAAAAAAAAAAAAAAAAAAAAAAAAAAAAAAAAAAAAAAAAAAAAAAAAAAAAAAAAAAAAAAAAAAAAAAAAAAAAAAAAAAAAAAAAAAAAAAAAAAAAAAAAAAAAAAAAAAAAAAAAAAAAAAAAAAAAAAAAAAAAAAAAAAAAAAAAAAAAAAAAAATTCCATCTGACAATTCTATAGAGAGCACCTCACTATTGATCTGAAAGGTCATTAATAAATTAGCACATACTCCTGAGATAAAGTTGGGTTATTCTTTCAATAACTCTGGACTATAAAATCAATTAACTGATTAACTATCAGTTTAGAGAGTAATTTTGATACTAAGAAACAGCAGATGTCAAGGTGTTGCTTACAAAAATGAGGCTTCACAACAATAATTTGCCTAAAATAGCAACTACTGATTGCTCAATAAATATGATAGAAATTTACAAATTCACCTGGATGAGGCTGAAATAATCTAGCATGTTTTTGATTGTTACATTTTCATTACTTTGTACAACCATTCTCAGAAGTTAGGCAAACAAAGGTTCAGGGACTTAATTTATTATATCCAGTTCTGAAGAATATTGTCCTCAGTGACTAGAGCCCTGACACTGGACACCTTATTCCAGCAGTTCCTAACTGCTCTCAGGAATCAGGATCTAATCTAGAAGACCTGAGTATATAAAAAGCATAAAAGTTCTGAGTAAGATCTTCATCCTTTGTTTCCAAAGGCAAACATGATCCCAACACATACCTTGTTGTAGTGAAGACTCCATACACAAGCGGGTTCCTCTCATCTCTTGTAGAAAGTAAGAATATATCTTCTGCAGTGAGAAAAATATGTTTGGGGATTTTTTTTAGTTAAACATGCATTGACTATTTCTGCATTTACCATCTGTAATTTGGAAATTTGTAAAAATATAACAAGGCTTTATTTTTGTTCAAATTTTAATTTCTGCCACGTGATTTTGTGCTAATATTCTGAAATGTGTTCATTTCCAGATAGTCTGGTTTTATACAGAATCAGATTTTTACTTTCCAACTTTTGGAGAGAAAGGCAAAAACCCCATAATTCTGATCAGATCTATTTAGTTATAATCAGGGACTTCTGATCAAAGTCAGAGATATTAGTATCCCTGTTTGGAAGAGGAGTAAAATCAGAACAAGACGCAATGCTTCTATAAACCAGAACAAAAAAGCAGGCATTACTAATGCCAAAATAGACCATCAAAGACAAAACAACTTACGCAGCTCATCGAAATGTGTGTCTGCTCCTTCAGGACCAGGTATGGAACACACAAGCCTGGCTTTCAGAAAAGTGGTCCACTTGTTTATTAGGCTTCTTTGGCCTCCCATATCATTCTAACAAAAATAAAATAAAAGATTTGAATATTAAACAAATAAGAGCTTTAATACATGACAGCACAGGATGGACTGTGCCTCTTCTGTCTGATTCCACAGTTAGCTCTTACCACAACATCAAAATCTTTTTTCATTTTCCTAGGAGAGTGTAGCACAGACTTTTTCTAAGTAGCTTCTGTAGTCACTTATCTCCTCAGAGAACGGGCAACTCAGATTTCCTAATTACACTCAAATCTGATTGCACATTTCCTTCACCAGCTTTTAAACTGGAATACTGTATGAAAACATGTCTATATCACATGATTTCTTGCTCCCTGTGAGGCTAATTTTTACAATCAGTTGTTCTTCAAAATTCTTTACAAATAAAATAAAAGAACAGAACATTCTGGATAGATTTCTCAAAAAAGAAAAACTATATTCATCAGCAGCTTAAAATGTAAACACTGCACTCTTTTCTTTGTGTACATAGTACAGAGAAAAATGCATTCCAGGCAAAGCCAGTCATATTATTTTAATAATCACTGTTATGGAAATATCAGTGTGTCCTCCCACAACAGAGATGATTTTTTTTTTTTTGAATTTATTTTACTATGGGTTTCAAAAACATAAGCATGCTTGCCCAAATTTCCTTTAGTCACTGCAGAAAGAAAAAATGTATAAACGGTCACTTGAAACTCGAATTACCTTTCTGAAGGCTAAGTGTCCTACTGATTTGGATCAGTAGAGGGGTATGGACAGTGGATTTCAGAAGATTTAAATTTTAAGAAGACAAATTAGGAGTTTGCTCACGTACTTCTTCCACTGTCTACATGAAGGACCCCGCTGGTTCCAAACAGCAGAACTATTTAGGTTCTGCAAGGCTATTTGGGCCCCAGAACTCTTCATCCCAAAAATGGTAAGGGCAACGATATACCAGCAGGAACCAAGAATTCAAACACTTAAGAGAAATGTTATCACCAGCAGAAGTCTCCCAGCTGTAGGTTCTGAATTACCCCAGGAAGGTGCCTACTTCTTTCAGTTTCTTTATAAACTCTGAAGCTTAGGGGATCTGTGCTGTAAGTTTAAGGACCACAAAGTCAGCCATAAATATTCATCCCCTTCAGATTCATTAGGAAAAATCACTTTTTTGTTAATTCACTTTGCAATCTGAAGGCATAGAACCAGCCACAGTAGGAAACACCGGATGGTGGGAATTACACGTCATCACCACAGCTTGTATTTGGTCCTTCAGGGCTGTGTCATAAATACTACAGACATCCAGAAAGATGGCTTTGAGTGCTGAAATCACTTCACATGGAGCAACACTTCTCTGGTGATGCACTGTAACTGCTTTCCCTTTTCATGTACCTGCTACTTTCAAATAGATTAGCTCAGCTGGAAATGATTCCTGTTAATATATGGCCTTTGGAACTCCTGCTCTTACAAGAATTGCTGCCTCCTCTCTTGATTTCCTGAGGTTCTCCCAAGCCTGAGGCTTTGCATCTACACAACAGATTTATTACAAAGGTGTCAAAATTAGCAGCCTGAAGCCAGTAGTAAAAAAAAAAACAACCTCTGCATGTGTGTGCTCTGTTCAAAGGCAGAGCAAACAGACTTTGTGGTGCAGTTGAAACCAAACAACTACAAAGATGCAACAAAGAATCTTAAATGGCAAAGAGTGTTAAGTTTTTCCTTCCTCTGGCAATTCCGATTAGCTAAGCAACTCTCACATTGCAGGGCTTCCACTGTGATTTTTGGTGGATGAAGTGCAGCATGACAGGAGAGGAGATGTCTCTAACTACCTGACTAAAATCAGAAAACAGGAAGAAAGCATGGAGCAAGTGATGGGGCTGGAATGGAAGAAGGACCCTTGTCTTGTTCCTACTCCTGTCACTGCAGGCATTCAGCTTCTGCAAGAGATTGGAAGATATGTACTTACGTTTTACCAACCTTAACTTGTGATCCACCACAGCATTTTCACAAATGCTTATTTTAAATATATCAGTAGTTCCACTGAGTTGCTACAGAGCAGTGTGAACCAAATACTGTGCTCATAGGAAGCAATCTTAGCAAGTGCTATGTGCATTAAAATATAAAATTCCAGTGGATTTAAGATGTATTCATATTTGCTTGCTCTCAAGCCAGAACATGATGTTAACCATGTTATTTGAATTTAAGAGACATTAGAACAGACATTCACTAGGTGTGTTTTACATATCCAAAAGCTGCCAAAGTAACATGTACAGTTTATAATGGAGCTAGGGGGATTGAGTGACCAGTCAGCATTCCAAGAGCTACCAAGTCCTTCTGAAGCCAGAGAGTGACAAATTTATGGTGCAGAGAGACTGAAAAGACCTTTCACTGATTTAGACGGTTGCATATATAATATGCTGACATATCCTTCAACATGCTTCTTCCTACTGCCATGGCTGAGTGAAATAAAAAGCACATTTTACTAGGAAGATATTTTTGTTTGTGGTTTTGGGGCTTTAGGGGGATTTTTTTAATTAGTAGCCATATAGTACTCTTCAATTCTATACATCATCTCTGATTAATACAGTGTCCTTCCTTTCCTACAAAGTGCCCAGGATTCATGGGGTTGACTGAGAAAGTGCAGAAACTGACAAAGGCCATGATGATTTTATCTACATACAGAATTAGTTCAGCTCAGACCAAGGAGGTTCAGAAACTATAAATAGTGTAGGTATGTCTTTGCTCCTCAAGTCTCAAGCTCTGTAAATGCCTATTTTTTTAAGAAAGGGCACCCCTTCCTTCCTCATACTATTTTTTGGTGCATATTAGGTCTGTCTGTCTCATCTTGAGGCTTCAGGTGCTGGAGAACATGCAGTTGTTCTCCTTTCCTTCACACCATGTTGATGTGTAGTCATCCACTTTGCACTGTATCAGCCTACTCCGGTGGAGATTCCTTGGACCCTCATCACTCCTGATTATTGACCTCTGAGAGGCTGCACAAAGGAAATACTGGCCCAAGTTATTTTTGAGACTCGGCTGCTACAGAAAAACAACAGTCTCTTTTGCCAAATAGATTATTTAATAGTGGCAGTCTGGAATGAATCGCTGATGTGCTCCAATGTTGTGAGCTGCCTATAGAGCAGGACATAAATACAGCAGGATGTACAGGCTGGGTAGCCAGTGGATTAGAAGAAATGCATGGAAGAGTGAAAATCACCAAAGCAAAGTCCAGCTAGTGCACAAGTCAACAGAAGTAAGGATTAAACACAAAGTCATAGACTCCTAAGAAGCCCATTCAGCTGATTTATACTAAGCAAAGGTTTGCCTCAAGCCTGTTTAAGTAATTAACTGGATGTACTAAAATGATCTTTGATAAGAGATACGGTCTGAATACAAAGAACTCTAAATATTTCAGAGAGATTGGACAAGGAGACAAGATAAATTTAAGTGCTGAGAGAAGGGGAAGACAGCATGAACAAGCCTTTCATTCCAAAAATATGGCTAATCTTGTAACAGCCAACCAGCCTTGAGTATCTGAAATTTTATCTCCCAAAATATCATTTCTAAGCACACTGGATTAGCTGTGTTTACTATAAACTTTGTTACTGGACAGATGAAGGCATTTAGGACTGCATATTTCATTCTGAATATAAATAAATCTTTAATTAGCACTTACTGCTTTGTAATCTCACAAGCTGTAACAAATACCAACACTTCTGCCTCAAACACCTTCTTTTTAACAGAAAGAAGTGCCTGTACTATCTTGGTTACTTGTGCTTTCCTGAGTTAGAAATGTAGATAATTGCCAACTAGATGGGGGGCTGTTCAGTCTGTCATCTGTTGAGGAAATATTACCCCAAAATATCACAAAGATTTAAAACCACAAATTACTTAGATAAATGGGGAAGTGATCCAATATGACTTTAATAAATCAGGCAGACTGTTATTTACAGAAATCCTAAAATTTCATCCCTTTTCAATGAGCTAGTTGCAAAAAATAATTTGTTGGAGTGAGAAATCAGGTTTCTACCAAATCACATTAAGAACTCAAATATCAGATGTCCCACTTCCATGAGAATAGGTAATTGTACAGCTTTCTGACATTCCAGAAAAATGCTGTTTAAATGGCACAGTGTAAATTTTGTGGAGTAATTTACATCATCATACACCTTTCTTGGAAAACTTCCATGGAAACTTCAGTTTCCTGATCTGCTATTTATGTGCAATTAAGCAAAACAACAGATTTTTCCAACCATTTAGATAAAGTTCACATGAAAACAGAAGCCAGAGAAAAGATAATGCTCTACGATCAAGTGATTTAAAAATCAACTTAAAGACTTTCTGTCATTTCTATTTTCTATTCTGTTGTATCTTATATACTATATAAATTTAGTTTCATTAAAATGAACAAATGTTAGTTTTGGAATCCAGTAGGCAGGAAAACAGATGGCAACAAAAGTAAAGAACATTTGCATCTTTGGGGATTTAAATCTCTTATTTGCTTGTAAGAGTGACAAATTGAACATTAGAACAAAAAGTGCAGTTATCTGAAAAATCAGTCTACATCAAAGATGTCAAACACTGTGATTCATAAAACTTTAAAGACAGTAATTATCCTGAACAACTTCTAAGACGAAAAAAAAAAAAAAAGGGAAGAAAGAAAAAAGACAATGAGTGGAATTTCTAGAAGCAGGTTATTAATTACAGCCAGTGGCAAGATGTGCAAAAGGACTATCCAAAGAGAATTCCTGGCCTGAATAAAAGGAAATGTTGGAGAACAGAGAGGAAAAGCTGAAACTGCAAAAGGCCCTGGAGCCTTTCTCTTATTGAAGCTTAGCTATGTGACAAAGCTGCCAGAAACAAATGGCATCCCCTGCAGCAAAGCCTTATAGCAAACTTGTAGCTGACTTTATAAACAGAGAAACGGCCAACAATCTCCTTTCAACTTCTGTCCTGAGGTTCACAGTTCTTTTTATAATTACTTTGTTTTACTTCACATATTTTGTCCCCACTCAACTCTGTTACGTGCCAACCAAACACGGGAAAGTTAAATTTGCTCCTTCAGGAATTCAGGTGCAATATTTCTTGTCCAAACCATACTGATGTAGATGAAGATCCCTCCCCTGATTTCGTCAGGCTATGGGTGAAAACAACAAGCTACACGTGAAGTGTGACTTGAGAGAGAGTAAAAGCACACTTGCAATATAAGCAAGAAAGAGAAGGCACATGAGACTTTAGAACCTCGACTGCTCTCCCGCAGATACATCAAGTGAACACGGGTAAGTTATTTCTCCTCTGTGTCTGCAGTTCCCATCTGACAATGAGGTGGTGACTCTGTTTAGTTCCTGCTCCTCAACCAGGCATGTTTTTATTTCATTCAGAAAGTACTCACACTGAGCATGCATAACTGTTTGGTTCACTAAGGAAAATGTTAATTTTTATTTTGGAAAGTATTTAAACATCGCACCCAGAAGTTTATATCATATTATCTTTGGATGGGATCCAGACTGGAAAATCTAACTACACAGCAAAGAAAAATTTTGGACCACTACTAAACATACCATGAAAAAATCCCCAAAATCCAGAAACTAACAGGCTCAGGTTAAGACAAGAGTGTGTGGTTTGGGACAAATAAAAGAATAAAATTAAGCACCATTTTACCTTAAGGCCATGCAGCAATCCTGCTAATATTATCTCCAGCAGGTGTGCCAGTACTAAGAATATTCCACCAAACTGTTCAAAGGCTGCCACAAATAAAATCTACTCTATTATATCTATTAGTAGGATATAGTAGAGTAGGCTGTTCATTCTAACTTCAGTGGAAATCTGAAGTTAGCAAAGGTTTATGGCTAAAAAAATAAAACATGTTATGGGATTCTCAGAAAAATCTACTTAAATTTTTGAGTATAAACTGTCCATGGTTTATTCCAGTGTGCTGGACTTGCCTCTCCTTATCTCTCATCTAAATTTTTATATATACATAACATAAATTATATGATATACATACATAAGAAGGATATGAAAAGAGAGAGGACAAAACCTTCAGGTTATGAAAGGCAACATTCTTGATAATAAAGTGTCGTGGGCTGAAAAGTAATTTTTTCCCTGCAAGGAACTTGACAGCTTCCTTCAGGTATGAGAGAACCAATTAAGTGGCTACTTCTAAGATGGACATTCTGTTTAGCCACTTAAAAAGCAGAGTACGTCTCTGTGATTCACATTTAAGAAAGGGGAAGCCTGAGAATCTCTCTCTTGCTTCCAGCTTCCGAACAGGTAACAGGGGGCCCGCGTGGCCCAGCAGAGTCAGCCTGGGCTGGGGTGGGGCCAGGCCCGCTCGGTCGGGCCCTGCCGGCTCTGAGGGACCGGGCTGGATCGGGCCCACTTAGCTGGGCCAGGCACAGCTGAGATCCTGCGGCAGCTGAATCCTGGCCTGGCTGCTNCCCAGCAGAGCTCATGTGATCAACAGCAGGGCCCAGGAGAGATACTAATTCTCTCAGTGCACAGATGAAACTTACAGACATCAATCCTCTCTTGAATAAGAGGAAAAGGAAAGAGTGAAGACACCTGAGGAAACCAACACGGAAACTCCAAGGTCAGTGAAGAAGTCGAAGCCCAGAGGGAGGAGAAAGAGGAGATGCTTAGAGCTGAAATTCTTTTCTAAGGCCATGGTGATGGACTATGATATATTGGACGATTCCTTGTAACTCATGAATGCAACTGGGGGGATGCAGCATTCTAACTGCACCCTGAGCAAAGGCACCTGTGCTGAAGCAAGCAGATGTTGAAGTAGCTGTGGTCTAATGAGAAACTTGAACAGAGAGAGATGGGGAACCACGCCACAAAGATGAGAGATGAGAACCCTTGCCCCAGGGACAGAAGAATTTTTGCTCCCAGAGATAGGAGAAGAGAACCCTTGCTCCAGGGATAGAAGAAACCTTGCTTCCAGAGAGAGACGAGGTTCTTATAATTTTTCTTTTAGTTCTGTTAATAAAGCTGTCCTTGTACCTTTTAAGGTTTTGAGCCTGCTTTGCATTTCTCCTAATCCTTATCTCACAGCACAAAGTGAGTAAATAAGTTTAGTGGGTGCAGTGGTGTTTGGCCAGAGTGCTCAACCGACTACGTTAAATTGATGCCATGACTCGGACAGCGAACTAAAACCACTACATTAATTGGTGTTTCTGCCCGGTTTCGAACCTAACCTGCTACATAAAGCTACAGGCAAGTCAAGTAAGTAGATGGATCATGCAATTAATGTCAAATAGGAGATCAGAATTTGTATGATTTGAAGAGATTGAGAGCACTGTGAAACTGGAGCAGTGTGAGACCCAGCACTGGGATAAACTGGTTTCTTTATGAACAAATAGGCTTGAATTTGTCATTCAGAATTTCACGTTCTTAAATCAGAATGTCTTGAATTTCATGTTCCAGGGGCTCAGTAGGGCAGAGCTCCCTTAATAGTCAGTGGAAAATATGTCCTCAGAGAGTGATTTGGGTTGAAGATGGAAAGAGTCTTCCTCCAAAAACAAGTTATCTGCCTTTACTGAAGGAAGGGAATGCCAGATAATTAGTTTCCTCACTTGGATATATACAAGCGCCTGAAGTCACTAGCACAAGATATTGTGACCACAGCATTGATAACCACAGGCAGACAGGGAAGGGATGAGACCAAAAGAACAAAGGTAGGTCATCATCTTGGAGAGTCCTTTAGAATTTGGAATCCTGAAACATCTGCATTTACAACAATGTACTCTATGAACAACTGCAAAACTGCAAAACACGGTACATTTTTATAGTAAATGTAGAGACAGGGGGAAAAAAAAGACAGGAAGATAATTCAATCACGTGAGGAAACTTCAAAATCAGAAAGTCATTATTTGCTACTCTTAGAGATATTTGAACACCTGAGTCAAAGCACTCACAAGTCAGGGACTTTGGATTAGCCATAGAAACTTTACACCAATTAACTCTGCAGGCTTCCACTTCTGAGCCAGGTGTACTGAAGTGTCTTATGCAATGAGTCTCTCTGGCAACTAGGATGGCTTCCAAAGTTTGCTTCAGAGGTTGTGCAGCTGCATAGTCCATAGTCCAGTCTTTGAAGATCTATCTTGACGCTGCAACTTCTTTCTCACTTTCCCTCAAGCTCAGTAAAATTCAATCACTACATATATCTTACATATTTTTGCCACATCTGTAATCATGATTTCCCCCCTCAAAACACCAATTATTGAAACACACCCATAAGGGACAGAAATTTACAGAACTTCCTATACTTACATAACCCTTGCCAATAAGGAAAGTTGGACCAAAAGACCTGACAAAGCCTCATGTTATATCTCTTAATCCATCACAGTTAGAAGCAGATACTCTATGCAACTGGCCTGTCTCCAACACATCAGCCCTTAAAAATGAAATCATCATAATGAGCATCTGCTTTTCTACATAATTTGAAAACTTTCAAATGGCATATAATGTACGAATATCAAATTTGGAAGTCCAAGAGAAGTCAGCTGCTGAAAGACTCACGGCTGCAAAGACAGTGGGAAAATGAGGGCCAAGGTTGTTTTAGGGGTGATGTTTTCAGAGGGTTCTTAATCATTATTATTGAGAAATCAAGGAAAAAAAATATTTCCCATGGCTGGAGTTGTGGCTAGGCAACAAATATTATGGTGACAAAGGAGGTATGTAAGCATGTAACACACAGTAAGCCAGCTCTCCTCTGGAATGAGTTGCCTCCAGAACTGGAAGCAGGATAGCTGCACGAGCATGGCGCTGAGCCCAGACTAATTAGCCCTGCTGAGAACACGTGAACATGGCTATTTGGCTTCCGGGACCCAGCTAGTGCGGCTGAACGGGAAGGCAGGACACTGCCAGGACAGCTCCAAGGGCGTGGAGAGACATCAATTATCTACACAACACAGAAATACCAATAATGATAATGGGCCTAGTTATCCCTAGTCACAGTAAAGGCATGGCTAGACTATTTCCAGGACAAGAAAAACACCTCTTAACTTTTACATACAAGCAGCCCTGTGGCAAAGTCCACCGGAGACTCTGGACTTGCAGCCGCAGAGGAATAGCTCCCTCCTGCCATTTTGGAGCCACAGAGGAATAGTTCCCTCCTGTCATTCTGGGAATACAAATTGCTTTAAGCACCAGATGGGAGGCAAGGTCACAGCCTTGAACTCTGCTGATGTTCATGGCTTTGGAAATAAATTACATTACCCAAAGGTGGAATGCAGGGTGTGTCCAGGGCTCTTGACTCAAGAGCTCTCACAATGACTACATTCCAGTGTGCTTAGAAAGTACAGTTTAACCAAGAGGGCTGTGCCTAATTGCAGTATTCTTTTCCCCAGGTACAGCTTGGTATATTAAAAAAAAAAAAAAAAAAGAAAAAAAAAGAAAAAAAAAAAAGAAGAAGACAAAGAGCTCACTTGTTCCCACTAGAACAAAGGCTGCTTCTGGATACCGAACACTTTGGGAAATATGGGAAAACATCAGGGGCTGAAGTCTGATTTCTTGGCAGTTGAGGTCTCAGAAACCAGCCTCTAAGACTGCACGCTGTAACTTTTGCAATACATCACCAAAACCATTAAAGAGAAGCTTGTAACACAGTAAATGCAAACCACTGTAATAATAAACAGGATTTTCATACTGCAGCAGAGAGACTACTGCTTTTGGCTAATATCCACTTCATTCCAATAAGATGAGGTTGCAACTATGAAAAGATGTGTTTCTATATAGATAACAAACAAATAAAAGATCCAACAACTTTCCCCCCTCTTCAAAACCTTTTCTGTGACTCCTCTATGTTAGATTTTTATTTCCAATTTTATTTGAGTGGGAAAAATAGGAGGGAAAACTGGGTCTTTTCTAGGGCTATACTTATACATATATGAGGTTGTCGATAATTAGAATTATAATTCTGCCATCATTTAGTGGTGGATATGTACAAAAACGTAGCTGACTTGTTACTGGACAGCACAGGGCACAGTGCATGGATGCTGCAATTGTTTTTGTTTGGTTGGTTTTTATTTTTCCAAATCTTCCTCAATGTGTAATGACTGCGTCCTGTCTTTACTTGATGCAAAGTGGTTCAGCACTGTGGGCTTGAAGACAGTGTAGCTCTAAAAGCTTATGCCTGTGTTTCTAGAAATAGAAATAACTATTCCATGCTCTTAAGAAGTTAGGGTTTGTGCGATCATTTAATATACATATGTGTAACTACATGCATTTGAAAAAAGAAATAAATTTTGCCGGCTAATCTTCAATAGTAATTCCTCTTTTTGGTTATGGCCTTACACGAAAAGAAAGACCCCCAAACATTGCAATTTATGTAAGTATGAACACTCCATAAGTAGTATCAGGTATTGAAGATAGGGCAATGATACTTTTTCTGCCTCGCTCAAATCAAAAACAGGAAATGTCATTTGCCATGATAAATGACACAACTGGTTCTGAGAGTGACTGTTGACAGCACTTCCTCCCCAGTGCCAGTGACACCCCTCAGTGACACAGAGCAGATGAGGTAAACCCGAGCGAGGGCTGCGCAGAGCTGCAGCGGCTGCGCTCTAACAGCACAGGCTGCAGGGCACCGGGCACGGATGGTCTGGTGAACAGGACAAGTGACAGCTGTTGGACTCTGGGCAAAGAGCTGCCAGCAAGTGCACTGCAGTCTTCTGGGTCTGAAAGTAGCTGGGAAAGGGGAATGCTTTCCAGAGAAGAGTTTCCCTAAGGGAAGGGATCACTGAGAGACCATATCGTTGAACCCTTGAAAATTAGCCAAAGAACAGGCTGCATTGACTAAGCTTCTTCTTAAAAACAAAGCCTATTCCAATTTCAGCATGTGTTTCTGGCATTAATGGACAGGAGCCCTAAGGCACGGTGAGGTAGAGAGCAATTGAGTTCTAATAGAAAAAAACTGTGTCTACACCAAGCAAATTATTTCAGAAGTTGCTGAGCTCCTCCCATTCACTGTTATTCTCTGCTTAACAGGGAAAGAAGGCAAAGGCTTAACTTTGTGAAGTACTGGTCACATCAATGAGACAGTGTAAGGAGACATTGTTGTTATCAGTTGTTGTAATCAAAGGCATTGTTCCCATGTCAGAGACAATTAAGCACAGCAAATGTTTCATACTATAGTACGGATCCAAAATATCGCAGTCCATAAACAGACATGTCTATTTGTATATTGAATTTATATTAAATACCCATAATAATTCTATTTTTATTATAGTAATTAGCAATATATTTTTTGAAATTTTTTTGGTAATTAAGACAAATACCCAGAAAAGCAGGAGTCTGGATTATCAGGAGAATTCTGCAAACAGTGGGAAGTACTCAGTAAATAAAGACAGTGCAGAACTATTAATAATATTCACCTTGCTTATCAGTTTTCATTGTTTTGCTTTGACTACTAAAAATAAAATTCATTACATTTTTCCTGCTAACATGATTGCTCTACAAATTCATTCTCATTTGAAGTATGATTATACACAGTCATTAGGATTTCCTTACCATACATTTGCTTTTATTATGATAGCTTATCTCCCTTTTTCTCTAGGTAAAGGATGCTGGGTTTCTCTAGCCAATATATCTTAGTTTACTATACCCTCTCATGTGCCTTGGCTTGAAAGTGTTGTCTATCAATTTCTCCTAATGCATTAAGTGCTTTCTCATAATCAGAAAATGCCATGTCTAGCAGCAAATCATAAATGTTTGCATTTCCATTCTGCCATTAATCACTCTGCTGTGAAATACCCAACTAAAGATTATCCATTCTGTCGTCTGGCTAAAAACCTACTAGAGAACTGATTTATGAATGAATGTTCTGTTATCTTAACACTGTAGGTCAAGGACAGAAGTGTGAAATGGCTGTGGCCACTGAAATCACAGTTGGAGCTGGGAGTTTGCTGGACTGCAGAGCAGCTGTAGATTTACACATCCATACACTTGTCCACTCTTTTTTCAGTGTGTGTCCACAGTTGAATGAGTGCTCTTCTCCCACACACATCTTATTGCAAATCACAAACGCTTTTGTTCATTTACTAATTTTCAAGTTTCTCGAGAAACTGCCAGCAGAGTCACACTGCTCAGAAATTGCAACTCTGTTAAAGCTTCTGAACAAAATCATCGAAATGTACCTACTTGTGTGACTGTTGTGGTATTGCTGATATCTAATTTATCACGAGATAAACATTTGGGCCAAGTTTATGTTTACTATGTTACTAATATAAAGGCAGCTTTCAAGTTCCATTTTCCTAATTCTTACCAGTGATTCCTGAGGAGCCAAGGACTTATGGGGTGAGAGCACTTATACAGACTGCTTCTGTTACTACAGAATAGAGGAACAGAAAGTCCTAGGGGACCAGAGAGTGCACAGAGGGTGTGTTTGACACAGAAATCTACAGACCCTTCTGCCACTGTGGGTAAAGACCGCACTAAAACTATCAGGCTGTTAAACAGCAAACTACACTGACTTCTGTCTTTGTGTGCAGAAATGTTTTTTTCTTCTCATCTTTTGAGGAGGCTTCTGCCCTTGACAGAGATGCTTCTCCAAGGAGAGTGCAGCTCATGAAAGCCAGAGTCTGTATATACCACTGGGGCACAAATCTTTTGTAAGGGGCAAACCCAAGCAGAAGGAAGGAGAAAGTGAAGGAGCAATCACTTAAAGGATGTCAGACATCAGCTATATTAACTTTTTATACTGCAGAAGATCCGGGGTCTGGTTCCTCCTGGTCAGTGGGTCAAGGACTGCTCTTTTTCCCAGGGGAGGAAACCTCCAGGCAGATGTGGGTGTAGCTCAGAAACTGTATACTTTCTTAGCCTCCTCTCACCCCAGCGCGTTATCAGGAACGTGCAGAAACAAAGCACTGACCCAGCTCTCAGTAATGCCCAGGAATGATGTACAGAGCCAGGCTGAAAGGATGGGTTTGTATGTCAATACATCAGTGGGCACTTCCCACAAAAACCCAAATACCTTGCCACTGTGTACATTTTGACACATCCATCCTCACTGAAAGCTCATGAAACAAAGCACAACATTGTTGCATTGGAGGTCAATATTTTACTGTTTGGACACAGGATTGTAAATTATAAACATACTAGCTTTTTAAAAGAAGTACACAGCCAATATCAAGTCTATTTTTTGACAAGTAAATTTCAGACTGCATTAGTAATCTGTGTTCAGAAAAATTATTACAATGGCTCATTGGGTAACAAAGGAGAAGACACACTTCTCACAGAAATAAACCAAAGTTGTTTAGTTTTTATCTTTAAATAAAAGATAGAGTCCTCACCTTACAAACTCTCCCAACTCTAGAAAGGATTGTCTTGTCAGATGTGCCACTATCTTGTGATATTTCTCGAAAAAAGAAGTAGATTTTATCATCATCTGGGTTATAGGTATCTGGGACAGGAAAAGTTCCAATGAATTTCGCTCCTAGAAATTAAAAAAAAAAAAGGGAGAGTTAAAAATCTGAAGAAAAGCATTAGTACTTGCTGTTAAATTTCTACATTTGTTACATCTTCCAGTGAAATGAAAATATTATATAGATATGTAGCAGCGAGTTTCTTACTAACTCCAAGTGAAAACCACCATGGAGTATGAAGTATTTACTCTTAGGCTGATGTTTTTGTGTATAGATCTTTCTACCACTTGCAAAAGTATGTATCACTGGTTATCATTCTCTGTTTGGAAATAGGGTAACTCTCAGTACAAAGTACCACCTACACAAATCTACCTTACTGCTCATGCCACCACAATGAAGCTACGTAGATTCTCTGAAATCACCTGGTACCATTTAAATTGCTTGCTCATTGCAGCAATTATGAATACAGAAATTTACTACTGTTTACTAGAGATAACTTGCAAAGGAATGTTTCCCACATATCTGTGATACAGCAATCTTACTGTGTCTACCAAATCCAACATAGTGCCACAGTGGGATTCCCCAGTTAGCACAGCAAACTCCAAAAGTGGCTGGTCAGTCTTAAGGACGCAGTTCCTTGTGTTTGAAAATAGATTGGCTATATCAATGTAATAGTTTGTTTGGGTTATTGAAATCTGCTTTTTGCAAGAAATGCCTTGCCTTGGCATGCTGGGCCATTACATTATTCCTGGTCTCTTCTAATGCAAGAGTGGGTGTCTGTCTGCATCTTACAGGCATGCTTACTGGGCCAAGATGTTCTTCACTGTTCCAAAGTTCCCTCATCCATGGTCTCCAGCCCTGCTCTACCTGCTCACTAGTTGAGGGCTTTTGTTTTCTGTCTTGTCGTTTTTTATTTGTTTGTTTTCCTTTATATTTGGCACTTCAATTTTGCAGAAATAGAAGCAATTCAAGGGTCCCTGACCGCAGCAGAGCAGGCAACAACCCTGCCTTACACACGTGAACCAGCTACTTGGGGCAGTGATTTTAAGACATTCCCCAGTGTGCTACAATAGATGGGCTCTTCTGAGGGCACTTGGATCAATGACGCTTTTCTTTAAACAGAAGTGGCTATACAAATACAGTGCAAAGAGACCCTTGACTCTAAAATACATTCTTTCAGCAATAAAATACACAGTCTTTGTCCCCCATTATCAGGTAGGCTGCAGTAGAAAGCAATAAGAAGGGTGGTGTAAGAATGCAGAGCAAACAGAGCACACTGTTTATATGGGGGAATACTATTATCAGCTTTCCATATATCTTCATGCCTTTGTCTTTTTCATAATGATTGTTACTTTATATTAGCCTTGAGGAGTTTTCACCATGAACTCTACAAACAGAAAAAAAAGAGAGTCCTTGATTCAAAAGTTTGCAGTCTGAGACAAAGGGCCTGAGACAAAATGGGATGTGTTTAAGTGCTCAGTGTGCACCTTCGTGACAGAAGACTGAGTTTATGGGTGAAAATAGCCACAGTGCTGCTTCCGTTTTAAACCTTTCTGACACTAGAGAATGGTGTCAGCAGAAAAAAAAATTAAATGATGCAGGCATCAAGATCTATAAATTTAAGTTAGGATTTCAAAAGAGCTTGAGGAAAATATTCCATTACCCCTCAGGGCCTGTAAGGCTACTTTGAAGATTAGATCTCTAAGCATGAATAAATACATAAATATGCTTCCACTATGGTTTCTTAAACATGTGGTTAGTTAAACAGCCATTTAAGAAGAAACCTGTGAAATACTTCTATACCATAGTTTTGAAATTCGCATCCATTTTTTTTCTTAATCCACATTCACAGACCAAAACACTGAATATAGGGGGGGTTTAAGATTAAACTTCAGTGCTTTCCTTGGCAAGCCAAATGCAAAAAAAAAGTTTCAATACCAATTCCTGGAACAGATTTAGAAAAATCACTAACAAATTAAAGGAACACAAGTATTTAACAATTTTAAATCACATCTGAAAACACTGAAGTTGAAAGTTAAATCCAAACAAAAATACATTGTAAAACATACAAAGACAAAGTGGAAAATACTAAATGGAAAAGATTATGATGTGAAAAGCACATTATGTTCTGCAAGTGAGATCACTGTCTCATCTTTGCTAACCCATCTATCCAACATATAAAAGTGCATTTAAAGTAACTGTGAATTAGGCTTTTTCGTTCTTTGCATGGGAGAAAAAACTAATGATGATGATTTTAAACCACTGTTTGTTTTCCCACAGACAGAGCTATCCCCCCCCACTACTTGCTTCAGCGGAAGATTTTCCCACATACTAAGTTCACACCTAGATTGCATGTTACCGAACTGGGGACTGGCAACAGATGGTACAGGTGTTGCTTGTGCTTTTTGAAACATGCTCATGTGGCCTGGTGGGAAAAGCTGATACAGCTGGTCCCTCAATGCTGGGCTGGCCGTTGGTTACCTGCTGGCCATCACAGCCTTCTGAAACCAGCAGGGATTTTTGGCAGTGCAACCTACAGAGAAGTCAGGCTCAGAAAAGGAGAACGACAAAGGAGTGGCTGTCCTGGAACAAAAAGAAATGAAAAAGCAACCCGAAACAGTGGGAAGCAGCACCTCTGTGTAGCTGGGCTGGCAGAAATACGTGGCATGACAATGCAAAGGATAGTGCTTACCTCATTTACCATAACCACCTAGAAGTCAAGCTCCTAACGCATTCTCAGCCAGCTCCTCTCTCAGGGAGGGACAAAGTGACAATGAATAATCCTATTTTAAGACAGATTCCTACAATAGGCGGGGTGAGTCACCCTCTGGAAGTGTCACCTCTCTCAGTAAATTACAGAGGCAAGCGAAAGGACTGAGCTCAGACAGGATGCTAGCTTTTGCCTTTTAGAGCTAAGGGAGCTGAATCCCATCCAAAGTTCGCAGGATATAAAGAACTCATTGCCTCCAAGACTTTGCCCTGGAAAAGATGCTTAAATTACTATGAAAAAAGTGAAAAGGGAAAAAAAAAAATGAATGCAATTCAAGGAAGCCCTCATTCCAGCTATGGCCTTCTCTTCTTAAAAAGGAGGGAGGAATGTGCAGCTGTTCAGTGGATGCCTGTGTGTAGGGCTGGCGGGGTGCTCTCCTCTGCCCACGGCGCTGGCGCGGGGCAGACTCGGTTCCAGTGGGTGGCTTTGCCATGCGGAGAGGGGCCACCAGCCCCACTGCCCGTCCCCGAGTCAGGCAGCTCCAGTCAGCAGCTGTGGGAACGCCTGATTCCCCAGCCCTGCTCCCCTCTGCTCCAGTGCCACCCTTGCGGGAGTATGAGCACGTGTGAGCCTGAGTCATGGGAAAGATTAGCTGCCTTCCTCCTTTCCCCGCTGTGGAGCTGCTATTCAGTCACTGAGATTAGGACATGTCTTAATTAGTCAAGATAGAGATGCCCTTCAAGGAACTGGAAGGTATCCCACGCATTTTTCCCTCATGCTTTGTCTTTACCTCCCTTCTCTCAGGGAAGGATAATTCTGTTTCCAGAAACAGAATAAGACTAAACTTTAAAAATATTCAGGTGCACTATAGCAAAACTTCCTAGGCCCTCTGGAAGAAAACAAGATGTACATTTTATGCTTATCCTAAGTAAAACATGAGTCATGAGTGGTAATAATTTATTTCCAATTGTACAATTATTCGAGTATGTACAACTTCTCCTGGAGGTCTAACACATGCCTGGTAAATGGGTGATAGATTTAGGGAAGAGGGGATTTAGATGAGATGGGAGTTTTAAATCTGAAATCAAGTAAATATTTTCTTTATACCAATATTGGCTGAAAGCACAGAAGTATGTAATTGGTAACATTACACATTAAACCAGAAATACATTGGGCACCCTATGGCTCATTGTAGAAATTATGCCACCACTTCAAGTTGCACTTAAAATTTTCTCCAACCTTAAAAGGACTGTTTCAAAATATTAAAAGCATCTAGTTTATGTCTATGCCTCTTAGTTTAACACTGAATGGATTGTGTTTGTGAAGTCTTAGACAGAATTGTGGCTGTAGGGTTTTATATGGCTGGAAACTAGGTAAACCTGAAGAATATATGGGGTCTTCAGTGTTTATATAGTGTGGGGCAATTTTCACCTCACAGTCTAGCACACTAAAGCTGTTTTTCAGACCCAGACATATTAATATACTGTTCTTCTTGGAAAACTTTCACTAACACAGACACTTTAAGTGAAAACAGAATAAAACATGAATCAATCTAAAAGAGAGAAGAAAGGCAGACACACCTCCACCAGTCTCCAAACTAAAACATCTAAACATTTCTCAAACCTACAGTTTACTCTGTTTTCTTGTACTCTTCCCTTGGCTCAAACTGCTCAGGAAGAAACAATAATAACAGAAAGGCATCTTTGGAACTGGATTTTTAATCTACAAGTTCTTTTGGACTATGAACTGAACCCTGTAATGCTCATCAAGGTGGATGTATACTAATGATAACACCAGATGCTCCTCAGGGCCAAACCACAGTAAATCTTTCTTTTTAGCTTATTATTGCATCCCTTAGGAAAGCAGCTACCCAGCCACCTTTCCATGCTGAGCATCTGCAGGCCATCAGTGATTAAACTGGATATTCAGTTGCATGGCTAATTAGAATTAGAGAACTGACTGCTGGAAGGACCCATCCTGGTCCATATCACTTACAGCCCATTTCTGCTCTGCACTGCACAAGGGGCATATGGAAACAAGAGAGAGGAGATAGGAGAGGGACAAGAAAGATTTTCAGCACAGGAAATGAAAGTGGGATAGGTAGGCAGAGTCAGATGTGAGATTCTTCTATGTCCTATTTGGAAAGGTAAACATGACTTTTAAGTAGCTTTTCCTTTTTCTCCTCATGTCACAGCAGAAATGCTGGGGTTATGGATTTACATCTAGACAGAAATTTAAGGCAACAATAAAGAAGGAAGAGAAGGTGGGGAAAAACTATTAAGGAAAAAACAAGAACATTTCCTCTTGTTGAAGTCTCAAAGAGTTAAGAGGCAAAATTATCCTTTTTAGAAGTTGTCTGCTGGGAAGACAACTTAGCCCTGTGGTCAGCAGGCCCTGGCTTTACACTGCACCCATAATAGTTACACAGGCATCCTGAGCCAGGGCCAGTGTTGCCACATCTTTAAAGACAGTTGACAGCTAAAAGGGGGAAGCTTTAATTGAGCAGGGTTAGCTTGTGAGTGAAGTTTTCCATGTTACTCTGTGTGTGGTTTGAGACTGGCTGGGTGCAAATGCCGCTAGTTTTTCAGAGGGTTTACTAGCTCACAATGTTTTTTAACAGGCAAGAAAAAGCGGTGTTTTGCTTGGGAAGCTATTTTAGTGTGCCCTTAGTGGTTTTAAAATGATCCTCACAGCAACAAAGGGTATTTTTCCCCCTAAAAAAACGAAAAGAAGAAAAAAAGACCTCCTACCAAAAAATGTGGGATTTCTAGTCTGTCGTTTCAACATGCTATACAGAACAGCTTCTAACAGGTGACGGGAAAAAACAGTTAAAAAAATTATTCCATCAAGACTGCATATAGAAGCATTTAAGTCATGATATTATTTCAACTGTAGGATTATACACAGATATATAGATCAAAGACGAAAACTATGATTAGGTTGTATGCTCCTACTCTTCCCCTAATTAGCATCTTCACCTCTGTGACTTTTCTCAAGTGCATTTCTGTCCCACTGAGCTTTTCAAAAAAGCCTACGTAATCCAAAGGCTCCATGATACAATATCTATATTTATAGTTACTGGACATATATTTATATAAGGAAGGAGCTATTAACTTCAGAGAGGCAGGGACAATGCAAATGACAACAGCATATGTTTGGGATCTTACCAGTAAGCCAGTAATGTTCAGAAATGTCAGTTCTGATGTAATGGTGGTCGTGAGAAGGGCCCAGAGAACGTGTCAGAGCAGTGTCTTTGCCAAGGAAATCAGAAGCTGTTCCAGCATAAAGATACTCATCTGCAAATGAAAAAGAAGTAGGGTTCCTACAGCTGTGGCACAAAAAAAACCAAGACTATTTACATTTTGTTGGGTGAACAACACCTGTGTTTAATTAGTCTACAAACTAATTTAATGCTTTAAAATGTTATTTTTGGGTTCTGTGAATTTACTTACATTTAAATGAGAGTGATATTTGTAATTATATGTCTGAGAAGTAACATAGTTAAAGCCTAATTTTCAGATCTTTTAGGCACTCAGAAAAGTAAATTTCCGAGGCTTTAATAGGTAATGGGCTCTTAAGGGTAAAAAGGTCTATGTAATCCGAACACCCTGTCCCATGCACCTTGGGAGCCATGGTGAGGACATGGCCAGCCATCCTCTCCAGCTATCACCTGTGTCCCAGGATGACCACGGCCCCGAAGGCTTTGCTGCTCCTGAGCTTCCCCATTGGAATGTTGAAGCTTGGCCCATTCCTGGCCCAAGGACCTCCATCCAACACTTAATCCATGAAAAGGAATTCAGGCACAAATTCAGGGAATTTGCCTTAATGGCAGGAATATGGCTACAGACATAAATCATCATCATTTTAACAGAGTGGTCTCACTAAAATACATGACACATCGTCCTTGAATAAGGCAGCCAGAATTTGTCTCACATGGACACGACATCTATAACACAGTGCCATGAGCTTGCTGCAATTGCAGTCACTATTTGCTCTTCTGACAGTTTTGTGGGCAATGAAAATGCTAAGAAATGCACAGTATTTTCTGTTGCCCTTCACATCTCAGTACTTTTCAAAAAGAAGCAAAGAAACAGTATCACGATAGACTTTTTTTTTTAACTACGTAGTGCATTTTAGAATATTACATTTTTCTGCAAAATAGCAAGCTTTATTGGTTGGAAGAGGGGTTTTTTTGGTTGGTTTTTTTTTTTTTGGGGGGGGTTGTTTGTTTGTTTGGTTTTTGGGGCTTTGTGTTTGTTTGGTTGGTTTTGGTTTTGTTTTTTGTTTAATGACTTGCAGAAATAAATCCCTAGAATTCACAAAGACCAAAAAGTTCATGTTCATAAATTATAATCTTATAAAAGGCTGTATGATACATAAAAATCCCCTTCCAAAAGTTCCTTATCCAGGTTTTCTGATACTCCTAGGTTGAAACATTTCACAAGATCTTTTAGAGAGAAGCCTTTGTTGAGAGTGAATGCAGAATAAATACCATTCAACAGTAATGTTTGTGCTTTCATTTGCAAAAGATGTAAATGCACTTAAAAAAATAAGATCAAGGGCGAAAAAAAAATCAACAAACCAACCCACAACCCATGATCCACAAGCACTTTATTTGTCCAAAAAAGTTCTCTCATCTTTCTTTTTACCTCATTATTATTGTTACTTCTGTATTATTTCCATGACAGTTGTGGAAAGCACATCTTTCAGACAGCATGTTGCCTTTGTAAAGAAACAATAGTGTGTTCTGAAAGGTATTTGTCATAATGAGGAATGGGCAGGGTAATTGGTGTTTGCTAACTGACAGGCACTTGGTGATCGATACATCTGAAGGGCCAACAGAAACTCTCCATCCTTGCTTAGGCTCTGCTGACAAGGCATTTTCAGCACTTCTCTTGGCATTTGGTATCTCTCATTCCAAGTTCCTGTTACATCCTGAACAGTTTTGGTGAGTGGTAATTTGTAATAGAGGATGGATGATCAGCAGGTGATTTTTCAGTCAAAAAGACTAGTTTTTCAAGTTTATCTGTGGGACTTACTTGAAGTGATAGGTCGTATAGTACTCAGATTACTTATTTCCACAAAGAATGAAAATTAATCGGTTGCTTTAACGTACATACATGAGTGAAAATACAGTTAGATATTACTTAGCTCATAAATGTATAGCTGAATAGAAATTGCTCTCTGAAGAATACAAGTAATCTTTATTGCCATTTGGCAGATAAATAAAAGTAGAAGAGAGAGAAGTGACACACCAAGATTACTCTGCTCATCAGTGGCAGAGATGGGAAATGATCTCACCTGAGTTCCAGGGCAGCATCTTATGCATGAACTATACTGCTCTCCTAGTTCACTTGGGAATAAGGTAAGCATCCAAAGAGAGACCAAAAACATATTCTCTGGTCAGGCCTGTAACTCTTTATAGTGCTCCTTGTACATTATTGTGAAGCACTTGACGCCAGGCACAGTCAAAAAAGGATACTAGCATACTCTGAGCATTAATTTTATCTAGCCCAAAAATTGTTATATAGCAAAGTTCATGCCTTAGGTAGCTAAAGACAGCAATTTCTTCATTTCACAATATTTAATAGAACATTCAAAGCATGACAGTGCTACTGAAATTAGGCAATGTTGTAATAAATCACAGTGTTCTACTGCCTGCATTTAAAAAAAAAAAGTGAAAAAAAGTTGAAGTTTCTGGAACCCCATTTTAAAAATAGACTTCACGGTCATTAAAGAGTACTAGGGGTCTCTGAGAAGAATAAGCACAGGCTTTAATCTATTGTTTTTAATAAAGGAAGTCCTGCCCCATCTGTAGGGTCAGAATCACAAATCATCTATCTTATTATCTGAGAATAAAGACTGAACATTAGTCATATTCTTTTTATAACACAGTGACCGATACTTCAAAGCACTGTCACCACTGCTCTTTGGCTGTAAATGAAAACGTCATGGTGCTTCACTCTTATCTTGTATTCATATGCTTGACGGACAAGTTAAATGAAAATTGTCCAAAGCTATGAACCAAACCATGACAAAAGTAGCTCTTATAGTGATTTGAAATCCGGAGGTCAAGCTGACATTCCTCAGCCCCAAATGTCAGACCACACAGCGCTGTGATGCACGCAGCAGGCAGAGAGCACTATCTTGTTCTCGGCTCCCAGCTTCAGAAGTGGCTACTCAAGTAAATAGAAACCTCAGAAACGTATTTATGGAAATAGTGCATGTCAGCAGACTTCAAAGGGCAGAACATATTGATAATTGCAGAAAGAGGCCCACAAGGGCTTCACACACTCTCCCGTCCATGTGGGTTTTTTTGTTGTCCTCTTAAAAGAGCAATGACTGGGTGAGGGTGAAACCGCCTTCCTGCCTGGCTGACAGAGGCTTCACAGCCGTTCTAATGCCTGTGTTTGCACTGCTGCCCTTCCAGCTCTGGTGTCTGCAGCCCGAAGGCTGCCCCAGCTCTGAGAGCACAAACCAGCACTGCAAACACGAGCAGAGCCAGAGGAGCCCCAGCAGTGACATCTGGCTCACACCAAAGCCCTCACAGGTCCAAGGGCAGCACATGGCTCTGGTGGCTCCTTACCTGCCATCACTGAAGCAAACGGCTGCTGGGGATCGAACGGGCATTTCAACCTGCCAGACTCCAGGTTCTGGGTATCCAAACGGAATACCATTTCCTGGGAATAAACACAAATTCATTATCCTGGTGTGGCTACAGACAAAAACACACTTAGACATCCTGTTCTGCTAATGTACAATGTGAAGGTGTCTTAGATCGTGCAGCTGTCATCTCAACATTGATGTTTACAGTCTATGTCTGTTTTATATCTGGGTTTTTTCACTCAGTGTTTTACTGTATCCTGGTCACTCTACAGTGAAACACAAATCTTAAAAAAATACAATTATTTTCAGAAAAAAAAGATATGCATTGTTCATTTCTACTTCAATTAAAAGCTGGATTGCACTTAAAAAGCACTAGCTTCTATTTGGGAAAGTGCTGATAGACTGTGTTGCAACAGGAGACCCTGAAGGGATTCTGGCTGACTCTGAAATTTCTCCAGGGACTGCTGAATAATGTTCACAGCAGACACAGTTCAGACCCTTTTAAAATGAAAGCAGCATATGCTCTCTCTTATTATTTTTAACAAGGCTAATGATACAAGAGATATCAGAATAGTTTCTTCCTTGTAGTTTCCAAATACAGTGTGATTAATTCCTGGGCCACAGAACAAGGGCATAGAGGAAGATAAAGAAAGTAAGTTACTTAAAAATTATTTCCGGTGTTTTCAGTGGGCAATCAACAATTCGATTCCTGTAGGCATCCATTTGAAGATTTATTACAGTTTTGAATTGCCAAAAAGGATTCTTTTACTTGCCCCTTTCAATGGTTTCCTGAAAGTACAGCTAACCTGAAATCCATAGTTGAGTCCTGCTGAAGGCAAATTGATAGCTCAGAGTAAAGTGAACTCTGCAGGTATAGAGACTTGATCTTCAGAACTGTGCTACCATTAAGGGAAGGGAGATTGCCTACAGAAGTGCTTTTAACATTTTTTCCTTTAACATGCTTTCCTACCTACAGAGATATTTAAAATCACACTGGTACTCAGAAATCCAATCAAAGTATTGTAGAGAAAAGAATTTAGAAGCTAGTTTAAAAAAAATCAAAACACCTCCATGATTTAAATGATTAAAAATAGGTGAAGTGATTTTAATTATTTGTTTCCATATCTCTGCCTTGCAAGAGACCAGGAGAGTACAAATGACAAGCAAGTATGTCCAAAGATAGCCACATAGGATTAGACTTCACAACACATTAATTCAATTCATCCTTAATGCACATCAGATTATAAATCACCAAACCTTTCTATGTTATTGAGGTGCATCCTAAACTCTCTAGGCTCAGAAGACAAAAGCCCAGGATACTGAATAATTAAGCTCCTTAAGAGAAAAGAAAAATCAATTCCAATCTGGGAACATAAATTTAATTTCCTCCAGCAATCCGAGCTCATACAAAGCAGAATTTCATCAGCAAAAAACTCTTATAACCTTCCCAAACCTGTGGAATATCAGGCAAACCAAATTCTCAGGCTACTGAAGTGAGCACAGCAAGGACAAAACTAAACTAAAAATTAGGCATTTTTTTTCTGACAATGCTGGTGCCTCATTGTCCTTTGTTCTAGGATGTGCCATCCTGAGCGGCTCAGAGAACCCTTGCCTTATCGCATGCGAAAAGACTGTCTGCAAGCCCTGCAGTACTCAGGGGACCAAGGGAGTTATAGATCAACATCAAATATTTCAGACTTCGCCCAGACAAACTAATGGACACTACCAGGCATTCACACAGAATTAACCTCCTGCTTTCACTTCAGGCAAAGCTTTCAAAGAAAAGAGCATCCCTTGGAGAGCTGTGGCTAACAGCACCAACCGGGCCAAGCCTCTTCTTCACTGGCCAAGAGAAATTTTGGCAGCCACTTGAGCAGTAACAAGATGAGGACTTTAATCCCCTTTAATTGTGTGATCCTGTTGGGGATTTGTACTGCTTCAAAAGCAGTGTCTGCTGTGGTTTTGAGTCACCTGATCCACACTGTTTTCCTCTCTGTTTTCACAGCACTGGCACTGGCCAGGGGAGCACCGTGCAGATCCACCAGCAGGATCTGACCTTTCAAAAGTCAGCAGAGCACTGCCTGGTTCCACAGTCTCCATGAGGCTATCTCAGGGCCTGGCTCTCCCAAGCATCCCACATCTTCCTGGAGAGGTTGCTAGTTACCAAATATTCATTATCTGTTCTTATAACCCAGAGATTTAAATTAAAAAAAAAAAAAAATTAAAAAGGTGAGGGAGGGAAGAAAGAAAAAATAGCAAGAGAATGGATTTGCACTAAAAGTGCTTTGACTTATCCTGCAGGACTCCTAGCATCAGTTCCCACAAGGAGACATTTTCAACTACCTGTCAAATTCACATCACTGGGCCTATCCCCAGCACCCTCCTGCCTTGTCACATTTATCTGGAGAGGCAGTGAAAAGATGGTGGCTGAAGGGTGTTTGGGGCTCCAAGTAGGAAAGGAAAAATATGCCTGATGCCATTCAAGGCTGGTAACTCAGTAGAAGGCTGAGGAAGAGGCAGGAGCAGTGCTGAACACTGTCCAACCTACCACTGCAGCTGAGCAACCAGGAGGAATGTGAGAGAGGCAGAGACAGTGAGGGGATTAGGTAATACAATACCAGGATTCTTCTTCCACTTCCTCTCATAAGGTAATTGGTCATGTCTAACTGAGACAGACCCCTTGTCTAGACTGGCTGCCAGACTGAACAGTCAGACCAAATCCATAATTTCATAGAGGCTGGTGAAAACAACCTTCACAAATGAAGTAGATGAAATGAAGTAGGGCAATGGTAGAGTGAATAAGGAATCTTGCTAATGACCCAGAGGTAAACCAGAGCCTTACTTATACTCTTGCTGAGAGCTGTTCTGTTCCATTCAGCTGTGTATTTGATCATTCAGCTAAGAAATCAGCATGATACAAGGGATCTAAAATGCTGGTTGCTTCAACTGGAATATTTAAAGGAGAAAATGATGGATCTCAATCTAGGCAAGCAATCCCTTTTTTTTTTTCTTTTTTCCTAGGAGGATCTGCCCTTGATTCTATATATCAGTGATAGAACAAGGGGGAATGGCTTTTAATGAAATACAGTAGGTTTAGATTGGATGTTGGGAAGAAATTATTCCTTGTGAGGGCGGTGAGGCACCAGCACAGGTTGCCCAAAGAAGCTGTGGATGCTCCATCCCTGGAAGTGTTCAAGGCCAGGCTGGATGGGGCTTTGAGAAACTTGGTCTAGTGGAAGGTGTCCCTGCCCACAGCAGAGGGGTTGAAACTGGGTGATCTTTAAGGGTCCTTTTAACTCAAACCATTCCATGATTCCTACTCTGTTTCAGGTTATTCCATTTAGTAACTTTAGACCTCATTTCTTATATTCTAGAATTTTACCCTTGAAGTAAAGACAAGGTTATTTCTATAGCAGCATAGGAAGCCTGTGCCACTGGCCAACAGCCAGACAGGTCACATCTCAACACAGTCTGATAAATATAGCCAAGGTGTGATACAGAAAGGAGTTAAAAAGAGACTTGT
This sequence comes from Picathartes gymnocephalus, assembly GCA_013390045.1. NCBI lineage: Eukaryota > Metazoa > Chordata > Aves > Passeriformes > Picathartidae > Picathartes > Picathartes gymnocephalus. The sequence goes on along the minus strand of WEKY01006783.1, from coordinate 18,551 downwards.
GTACTACGTGGCTGCTTGACACAACACCAAAATTCTTCTGTTGTGGGGGTTAGGTCTCAAACATTTACCACTTAGGGTAGAGATTTCTTTGTCACCAGCAAATGAAGACCAATCAGCTGCTAACTTCAGCTCAGGTATGCCACTAGTGATGGAGGATACCCAACACCTCCTTAGTGACCAGACTGTAGCACATTGCAAAGTCCTGAGACTTTGCAATGTCCCCTGCACTCAGGCTCAGAGACCCTTTTCAAAGTGTTTATTACTCTCATGCACAAGGCATAGGAAAGGGTATATGTACATTAAAAGGTAGAACTACAAGTTTCATCTTGAACTCTGAATGTATGTGCATAAGGGAAGTATGTGCAGAAATTACTTACTAGAAAGGAAGACATCTGGGTTAGATGTTCTCTTCACTTAGTTAATCACACAAAAGTGTCATTCCAAAGAACTCTGTGTATTAAGCCTGAGGAAGGTGCTTTGTTCAAAAGCAATATGCACATATCAAATGTGAGAACGAGAGTTCCCGTCTGACCCCTGGAATCCACCATTTACCCTGTTATTTATGCAAGCTGCTGTCAGGTCATTTTTTACACACTCACATAGTATTTTCCAATCTATGATGAATGCTAAACAAGATGAGGGCTATTCCTTGACATGTCAGACTAGTGAGAAAGTCAAATTACCTCTTTGTGAGTTCCAAGTTCAATGTATCCACACAGAGGGTGAAACGCTCCTGTGCCACAGACGTAAACATGGGTCCGGTTGTATGGCTGAAGAACTCGGATAAAATTGGCACATTCTGTCTGTTGGGAAAAGAAAGATAAAGGTTACTTTTCATGTTTATTCTTCTCTTTCACCTTACACATTCTACTGAATTACAGCCATAGCACTGGTGTACTTAAAACTACTGTAGCAGAGACTGTTTACAAAGTAGTTCAAAGCTGTGACAACTACAATTCGACAGTGGCTATCTACCAGGCAGTTCATCAATCAGACTTGCAAACCTAATTCTGCTGTATCCTTACAGCAACGAGAAGCTGTGTGCTCACAGCACGGTTTGGAGAGAATCTGTTCAGCCTGTGTTGTAGCAAACAACACCTGTCAATAATTGGGCAGAGGTCGCAGAGCCACTGGGTTTGTCTGGCTACCAGTCCTCCAGCCTTTGCTCCTGGCTCAGGGTGCTGCACATGATTTAACACCAAAGAATTACATGATTCAAGTAACTGTGGTGGGCTGAAAGGTTTGAACACACTTCCAAGGGTTCCAAGGGTATGCTTTGTCTCTGCACCAACCACATCTTGCTGGTCACTTTTATTTGGTCATTTCTGAGTCCAGTGGGATGTCCTGGCTCTAGCTGGGTTTGGTCCATGCTGGTAAGCAGCACAGGCAGCTGCTACATGCTGCTGTTCAGATGTTCAAGTCATCACCCTACACCTAAACGAGAGTCCAAAACAAATATCCCCCCACCCCGGACCCTTTCCTTTTTCTCTTAGTATAGAAATAGAACAGCACAAATCTTCCATATACACCGCTATCAGAATATGGCCAGAGCTCAGCAAAGGTGTTGTTTAGGTTTTGACTGCTGTAAAGACAAGGGTGGCAATAAGTTAGAATAAAAAGTTGAAATCCTTCAGGGAGAGACTTGAGAGTGTTTCAGGCTGGAATCTACCTTGGTAGATGACATGCTGGATAGAAATCAGGAAGTTTTTTGTAGAGAAATGGAAGAAATTTTATTTTACAGCCAGGAAATGTTTACATTTATAGTGGGCTCTAGACACATGATGTAATCTGTGGTATGCAAAACATATAAAAATTGTATTGTATATACGTATGTACCTTAAATATACTTCCTAAAGAAAATCTGTGGTTCCAGGCAAAGTTATTGAGTCTGAGATTTTCTTTTAACCCTAACTGTACCTGTCTGCAAGTTAAGTTGATCTGTACACTGCTCTACTACTCTGTTTCTTTAATGAATTATAATGAAGTTACATTCAGGATATTCGCAAGAAAAAAAGAACCATTTTAATTTGAGAAAAGAGGATTTCAGGGAAGTATTGCCTGGTATACATTTCTGAGGAAAGTCCACTCATCTCTGAGCTGCATTTACTACATAAAAGAATAACCTAGCGTGATTGCTGCCTGCAATATTAAATTTTTTGAAGTATTACTATTAAAAAAACCCCCAGAAATATAACTTTTTTTTTAATTAAGGAAAACCACTTAGGACATTAGTTTAAAAGCAGAGTAACAAGAGCTTACTAATGTATTTTGTGCATTTAGTAACAAACACACAGATATCCATAATTCTCAACAATAATAAAAATATACATAATACTTACATGAGCATCTTTCCCAGCTAATTTGCATAATTCTACCTTTTCTTTTGCTGCAGGCCAGTAAATCTGCAACACAGTTAAAATAAGACAAAGATTATGAAGATTATAAACTGTCATGTGACTGTAGATTAATTACGCCATGAATAAACAATTAAAACAGATTTATGCATGCTGAATGACCTCGCACGTAAATTGAAATGAACATGAGTTCAAATACAAAATTCCATTACAAAAAGTTAAGAGGCTTTAAATCAACCCTTGGATCTTTGTTTATTTCTTCCTTGGCTACATGTACTTTTAAAAAGCATTCAGTTAATCTAGCCTGGGCAGCTTGTCACCATTATGTGTCTCCCTCAAAGTTATAAGCCAAATCATCTGGAAACTAAACTGATAGTAAAGCCAGGCAAATTACATTTGTGAAGTATTTGGTCCAGTGGACTTGGCATAACTGTTATAAAAAAATACTTAGCTCTTTTTCCCAATTTTCAAATGAAAAGAATTGGGTTCAAAAGACTAAGGATAGCTCAAGGGAAATTTGTAGAACAAAAAGTACATTTGACAGAAATCAACAGTGCATGGTTTAAAAACGTCACCCATCAACATTAACTGAGTTTACTGAGAAAATTAAACAGAAGTTGAGAGTAGAATCGTGGAACTTAGATAATTGGCATTAAATATCAATACTGTTTCTCTTTCTTTTTTAATCTGCCCTGTAGAAGTCTATAAAATAGGTTTTGATGTAGATGAATCCAGATGACAAAATACTATCAGTTACTGTAATCCAAATTATGTTAGAGAAGAAATATCAATGAACAGCAGTTCAGGTTCTGCCTCATTAATTTTAATTAAGCAGTCAAAACTGGATATGATTGAGTACGTTTGATTCTATTAAATTTAAAATAGAAGCTAAATACAAATTCTTCTACAATTACCATGATAAAAATGGATATTTTGTACTTCTAATTTTGCCAAGACAGAACTATTGTTATTTCTCATGACTAATAATAAAAACACCCCAAATCACACTAATTTTTAAAAAAATATTGATTAGTAAATTGCTTCAAGTCCCAGGCACCATTTAGCAGGTCAGTAGTAGTCACAAATGCTTTAGAGTAGTCTCCAATCATGCTTTACAAAATCTTAAATGGCAAATATATCAGAATGAAGAATTATGATAATAAGCATTACACATAAAAGCATCATCAAGGAAGGATGCATGGCGCAATGACACGAAGGAGGAGTTGACTGCTGTCATACTCCCTTTCACCCAGCTGTTGCCACCTTGTAGGATGTGGCTTGACATACACAGGCTCAGTCCTAAACAGGTAAGGAAAGCAAAAAGCGAGTGTCCTGTGTCAAGTACTTTAATCACTTCCCAAAACCTACAGTCACTGTTTCTCTCAGTCTTTGGAGTTTACTTCTTTCTCTCTCCTTCCCAGTGAAAAGGGATATATTGGAGTTCTGTAAGGAAATTAATTTCCTCTCAAGTGAATTTAGTTACCTTTCTGATAAAAACCTCTTAGCAGAGATAATGTAGTTTAAGTCACTTAAACCTTAATTCTCTACAACAATATTTACACGGAATCAGAGATAAGACAGCATAACAGCACTGCAGCACTGGAGCACAAAGTTGCTTTCCCAGAGCATTTTCTCAGAATGATGTGGTCATAGCATCCAGGTATGAAAATGCAATCTGAAATCAGCCATGCCAGGGTGTGTGGATGGCACAGTGCACAGTGCATGGAAGCACAGAGGAGAGGAATAACATGAAGAGCTGAAGGTAGGTCCAGTCTGGTCTCTGCCTGGGCAGAGTGGGATGAGTCTTGATTGCAACACAGGTAAGTTTAAGAAGAAAAGCTGATGAAAAGCTACCAGTGAAGAAAAGCTGATGAAAAGGAACAGATAGAGGAATTATGGATCTCCAAACACATTTGGCCAAGGAGATTTGTCTGAGCTGTCAGTTCTCTTGTACATAAACTTTATGCCGAATTCTGCCCAAGATCCCTGAATCAGTTACAGGGAAGCCTAGAGGTCTTCAAGGAGCTGGGGAGATTTTTGGCCAAAGTTTAGTTATCCAGTTAGGCAGACAAGATGACCCTTTGTAAGCTTTTGAAAATGCTTCCTTCCCAACTCTCCTTCCCAACTACACAGAAGAACTGGAGGAGGTAACAAACAGAGACATCTGATTCAAGGCATCAGAAGCGTTAATGGACTTGACTTACCCTCAAGTCTTCTACAGATTCCTCCATGGGATGAGAGTTTCTCCTACAAGGCTGACATATGCACACCCCCACCTCTATAACTGACCATAGACAATTATATTAAAAAAATCAATTGTTTTACTCTCTAGTTACTCAACAGCCTCAGTATTTAGCATTATATAAGGCTACATTAGACAATGAAAAGTGAAGCTAAGTGATCCAACTTGGAAATCAATTTGCAATTATATATGGGGGAGTAAAAGAGAGGTTCCCAGAAACTGTCCATTCTAAATTGTAACAGATCAGGAAAATTGCATAATAAATAATGAGTCGATGTGCTGAGCAAGAAAGGATAAACTTCATTTTTTGTTACAGGTCCTGCTGTGTAACAGTACCACAGGTCTTATTCCCTCAAACACTGACAAAAGTAACGTTACACTCCCGTATTGACTTCTCTGTAGGGGGTCAAATTACGTTTTACTATTATATTTTATTCTGATGAGTTACTCAGTTTCACAATATGCCAAAAAAGTAAGACTGGATTCTCCGGTAGTTTGTTTTAGATTTAAAATCATTGAGCTTGTAAATGGTTTGCAGCTTTGAAATTGGTACATTTTTTTCATTTTTTTTTCTATTTGCATACTTTATTCACAATGGTAACATCTTATTAACAAATTCTTTTTTTCCCGAATTTCTCAGTAAGTAAAAGCTTCAAAGACTGGAAGAGTAACCAGCAGATAACCAAGCACTATATATTAAAGCTGACAACAACACTGACTTATAAAGCTATAATCATTTTGTGTTACAAACAGTACAAATTACATATTTAATATATTTCATAGCTGCATCTGTATCTGAAATGTCTGGAGAAACCTTAGAATAGCTAAGTGGAGTTACTGAATTTAAGGCAAGAATGCAACTAGTTGGAATATGTGAACTATGTACTTAAATAGGATTCTTTCCTTTTCTAAATCTTCAGTTTATTTTCCTTTTAAAATAACCGTATCAAAATTCCAAAGGTCGGCTACTGTCATCACTTCCAGATTTCATCTTCTATTGACCAATTAAAAAAAGGAAAAAAAAAAAACCAACAACTTTACCATTACTTTTAAATGATTCTTCAAATATTTTCTTAAATTTAGCAACAGGAAACAAATTCTCCTAATAGATAAAAGTTAATAAGCTCTTTTCTATCAGAGAGAAAGAACACCTCCCAGGAGAACAAAATTAAGCAGTACGTAAGTGTAGGACAGATAAGGTATCACTTTAAAGGGTAGCTGGAAATTGGTTTCTGATTAAAACAAAACATTTAAAACCACAGAGGTATTTTCCAGATCAGGAGCAGCAAATTTCTAAAAGTAAAGTTTTCCCTTCCTCCAAATATGCATTTTTAATATAAGAAAGGAATAAAAAAGTAATTTTTTTAAAATAGATTATATATATAAATATATATAAAAAAATAAAAATTGATACATGGATGCTATATATATATGTATGTGTGTGTGTATATGTATGTCTGTATATATATATGTATATATTAAAAACTAATAGCTGGATCCACCTCTAAGACCTTAATTTCAGCTGCCATCTGTCATAAATTAATAATACTACCGGTATTTTACTCATTTTTCAGTATCTATGTTTCTCTATCAGATTTTGTTCCTAGGCTAACACTTAAGACTATAAATCCTTAGAAGAAGGGATGCTCAAAAATAAATCAGTGAAGTCTGATTACAAAAAAAAAAATCTCGTGTGAAAGTACAGCTTTTTCAAGAATCACTTCTAATTAGGCTTCTAAATCTAGAATGGTGCAGGACTTCATAAAATGAGTGGAAAATGCTACATATTGTCACAATACAAAAGAGGAAGAGCATAAGCTACCGACACAATTTAAAAATCCATTGGTCTTATTTCATCTGTTTGTAAGGTTTCAAAACAAGTTTTTAGTTAGGGAAGAAATAACACAAGTTTCCAGTGAAACTGGAGTGTGGTAGAGAAGACAATATAACCTGGTAAACAGACATTAGTCCATTCTAATACTCTTTCCTTTAATAACCTAGCTGAATTACATTAAGGTGGTAGAGCTCCTCTTCATCAGGGCTCCATTTAGGTATTTACTGAATTGTCGCATGGAAACTGATAAGCTCAGCTGCCAAAAACAGGCATTAGTACAAGAAAAAAAAGCGGTCTGGTAAGTGAGGAACTTGAAGTAGAAAGTTACTCATGAAGGTCTTCAAGAAACAGTGTCAGAGCTCATCCTATTTCATGTACCCTTCAGTAGCCTTGGTAAAAACCCAGAACTCTGCAACAACCCATGCAGGTGACACAAAGTTGGGAAGCATCACTAATACAAATGAAGTTAAATTATGCAGGAAGAATCAAAGGGCTCTGAAGACCAGAATTATAAACAGCCAGAGGAAATGGGTATAAACTGCTCATAAATAAATAAATATATATCCTAGATCGTAGATTTTAACAAAAATTAAATCTGAAACACTGGAGTGACAAAGATCTGTTCCATAGCAACAACATTCCTAAATAAGTTGCATGAAGTATCCCAAAGGGCCACTTACAACTGGGTTATGAAAGGAATAGCTGCTCCATGAGGTAGCTGCTGCTGATAGCAGGGAGCGAGACCGACTGACCAATGTGACTCCTTCCACTTTCAGCTCCCCAAGATAGCCACGCTCATGCCAGCAGCAGGCACTTGAGTGTCCCATTGAGGCTGTCGCTTTCAGCAGCCCTGGGGCACTCACTGGAGCCCCTCCCGTGCCTGATGCTCGGCACGTGCTTCAGCACTTCTCTATCAGGGCAGCCTCTGGTACGAGACACCCCAAAGTGCTTCAGTAGTGGTGCAGGCAGCACCAGCTGGTGTGTCCCTACCAGGACTGAAGGACATCAGCTGATCGGCATGTCTCAAAACACTCACACACTGAATTTGGGGCCTGTGAAGAAAGGGATTCCTATTTTAAAGGAATAAGAGGTGATAAAAGCATTTAGATAAAAATACAGATTTTCAACAGCTGCTGGATGCAGCAAGAGAAGGCCAGCTTTCTTCCCGTGTTTCATGCTACGTACTAGATATTCATCATACTGATGCTTGAGGGAAGGTATGCAATAAAATTACAGCTTTCTGGGCATCAAAATGTCTTATTAAGGCTTTTCGAAACATGTATGCTATAATTCAGAAGCTTACTCTCATTGGTATGGGTAAATTCCCCATATGACAATCCCAACTGCAGTTTCCAAAGAACAAAGCCAGAGTGAGTTGTAAACCCTTTGTCACATGTTGGCATGTACAATATACCCCCCTGAGAAACTCTTCTCCATGAAAAACTATCCCCCTGTGTGAAAAAAAAAAATAAAAAGGATTCATGACTTAGCTCAATGGGACCATAAAAATGAGTACAGTAAAGAGGGCAACATGATCCAAATAGACTGAAGTAAACCAGGAGGCAGTCTAATCCTAGTTTTGTTATTGCCTTACTGTATGTGACAGTCAGGTCTCAATTTTCCCACCAGTAAGATGACAATAATGTGACTTTCTTTTTTAAATCTTTTTCTTGATTTTCTGAAGAACGTAATTCATAGCTCAAAAATTAAAAGCAAAGAAAAACAGTAAGATCAAGGAGCACTGAGAAAACATACGATAGTGATCCAATAAGACTATCACCCTGCTGCATAAGACAATATCATGAATGTCATGCCCCAATGCCATAAGAGTGGGTGTTCATGGATTGCATCCTGAGAACTAGGACGTTTGTCACTGCTGTATACTGACCCTAGGTCACTTCACTGAAAATTACTGCAGGCACTAAAAATTTACTGAATTTCCCAGAAAACACTGGAAAAAATTTAATGCATTCTCTGTATTACTTTGTGGAAAACAAAGACTGTTACAATTATCACAGAATCACAGAATATTCTGAGTTGGAAGAGATCCACAAGGATCATTGAGTTCAGCTCTTAAAAGAATAGCCTGTACAGGGACTGAACCTGTGACCTCGACATTATTAGCACCATGCTCTAACCAACTGTGCTAATTAATGAGAAAATTATCTGATTTTAGCACACCATATTCATATACCAGTTGTTCTCTAAATACCTCACATCTGCTGCATTAATGTGTGCAGTATGGAAGACCACAGCTTGGGGAAATGCACAGATTGTTCTCACGTACAAATCCTAACAGGAAGGTTACCCCAAGCAGGTCTTGTAACTGACTCCCACTGCACTCTGGAATTCAGTATTTTAAAGTCATCAGCAAACAAAGGAAGCTGATACATCTAAGTTCCTTACCTGAATTTCTCCCTGTATTTGAAAACTAACCAGGCTGTCTTCAGAGTTTTTTCATCTAGCTTTCTTTATCATCAACGTTTTGCTAAGTCTCAGAAATACTTAAGAAATCCTTAATAAGCCAAGAATGTATCCTTAAATCTTGTTTATATCTGCCACAGACCTTCACCTGTGGTACTATTTCCCATATCTGCAACACATATCAGGAAATTAACTGACCAGAATTTCCACCTTCAATTATTTCATAGTAACAGAAAATTGGATCTCTGAGAGATATATTCTGATGTAAAAGGAAGGGGGAAAGCAAGAATATGAGGCTTGTTACAAGTGTTACAACACAGCAGGAATGCCAGTATCAGTGTATGGAATTCTTTATCTTCACGGTGCTTTCAAACTGAGCAAAATGCACTGGAAGTCAGAGGAAAAGAAAAGTTGTGTATTTGAATGACACATCCACAAGATTTTGGTAGCTAAAATTTGGCAGGTGGCTGTTAAGAGTGAAACCTCATATTAGAACCAAAACAACCTTAATATTCCATCTGTCTGGGACAAAGAAACATCACATACTCCAGTTCTCCTCTTAAATTGTGATCTCCAATGCAACTTAAGTAGCAGCCAATACTTCCAGCCTCAACGATTTTCTAAAAAGTGCATTTTCATGTGTATGTTATGAGCACATGTGAAAGCTTAAAGAAAATAGACCAGATGCTGATTTCATTTACACTAGATTAAATTTTGAAAGGCTTCAGTGCTTCTACACTTCATTTTCCACAGTGTAACCACAGCAGACGTCTGACTACCCTCTGTTTCTCCTAAAAGGAAACTGTACACGAGGATTTTTAGGGTAAATGGCATTGCTCCTGACATGTTTATCACTTCAGACTAAAAACAAATCCTTCCTTTGGAAAAGTCAATGACCAATATAAGCAAATGTTTTCAGAGAGCAGGATACTGGCCATTCTTTATAGTTAAACACATGGGTAAAATATAAAAATGACAGCAGATGTTTATGGAAACATAATTTATGGCAACAATGCAAAAGGAAATAGCAGAGACACTCTCTTCCACCTAGGACTGCTGTCATTCTGGATTCATACTGCTTTCTTCACGTCTTGTTCCATCTGTTGTTTAGTGTCTGTAAACACTTTTCAAAAGCTTTGATTTTGTCTACACAGGTGCCTAAATTTAAGTCTGTCAGACAACTTTATAGAGTAAATAGCTCAGCGGTAAGACCCCTCCAAGGGCTAGCAAGCACAAAGATATCACGTCTGCCTCTGGAAGTCACTAACCGGAAGTTTCAGTGGGTTTATCCTAGATTATCTCAGTCCTGATGCCCAACGTTCATAAGTTTAAATATCTCCAGTGGTTTCCACATGACTCTTTGGCCTTCAATTATGTTTCCTGGAAAACTTTTTCTTCTGACAGGTCAAGAAAGCTTCACTCTCAGACTGTATGTATTTTTGCTGACAGGCAGGAAGCTAACTTCCTTTGAGTTATAGAATAAGCAGCACATATTTTTTAAGAAGGACCAATCTTGGTATTACAGTGTTTCAAGGCTGCAATAAACACCTCAGACTCTGTATGTATTCCCGAGTCTCAAGCCTGATGGCAAGAACCAAAGCCTCCTTTCAGTACTGGCTAAATTTCCACTGGGTTCATTCCTAATTGAGACCACACTTACATAGACTGACAGAAAGTTTCTCAGAGCAATGAATGTAAAATTCTGCTCCTGTATCTCGAGGGTGCTATTTTACATAAATATGCATATATTCCTGCAGAGATGGGTGGGTCACATGGCAAACAGTACTGAAAATGCAGGCCTACTTGAACTGTTGGCAAGCACAGGAGTTATAGAAAAAAATTACGTGCAGCTATTTCATAAGCATTTACCCAGCAGATAAATACACATTTATGCATATGTATATTTTTCCCTGTGAAATACAGATAATAGTCAGTACAAGAGGACATTCAAGGATGCCACAAGACAGCTGCACATGCCAGAAAAATAGTAGCAACTACAAACCAAGGATGCTCCAAGTGATGATAATTTGTGACCCTGAGCCAGTGTTCACTGGGACAGATGAAAACAACTTGTTCCAAAGCTGCTATTGGGGATCTGACATGTTTATCTATTTGGCCCACATGGGGCTGTGTCTTCTAGCACTGACAGCTCCTGCAGGTTGGCAGCTTTTCAAAAGCTTGTCAGGCCTTGATAGCATTCCTATTCCTGCGGAGCTGGGCGGGTCGCGCTGGGGATCGCACCGTGATAATCGCACTGACAGTAACCCCGCGTGCACTGTTGGCACAGCCACAGAATGGGGCACCATTGCTTTGCAGCTATTTACCCACTGTTTGCCCAGTTGAAAACATTTTGTATTTCATATTTATTTAGCTTAAGGAGTAAAACAGAAAAGGCTTTAAGCAAACTCACAAGAAAATTCAACGTACTAAAGTAATGTTTCCAGCAGGATCCCAGAGCTTGGTGTTTCTACGGAATTTCTTCTCCAGCTTTCCAGCCTCTCATGCTATAAAACATCCTTTTGTTTTACACTGCACTTCTGGTGTAATGACACAGAGGCCTTCAGGAGAATTTTGTTCACTGACCATCTTTAATTCACTCATAGGGAGAAATCATAAATCTTCCAGTTTGCAAATAGCTTGCAGAATTTGTCAGGCATGTGAGGATCTTTCAAAAAAAAGACTATGGCACTTGATAATTCCATTCCTGCAATACAAGTGGCAGGCTTCTGCACAGGAAAACTTCAGAGAAAATATATTCTTCTACAGGAAGAGGATTATCCATTGCTAAACTTTATATATTCATTGACTATAATCACTTTAGCTTTCTGCATCTGCCTGTCATTCTGGAAGACTTGCTTACTGCACTGTGGTACTTACTGTTGTTTTATAATGAGGTTTGCAAGCACTGGAAACTGGACAGATTATTTTTCAAGCTGCCAGTTAAGGAAGTTTTCAACCTATTACACAATAAATTGAATAAAAACTACAATGATTTAAGAAATTGGGACTCCAGCAGAACTATTGATTTATTTCATCAGGAAAAATACACCAGGAAATAAAGCCATAACTTAATATATTTAAGTCAAATTAACCAATTTAGGTAAATAAACAGGTTTTTAAAAGGAAGTTATTAAATTATATATATGTATACATTAGAGAAGAGAGCAGGATACAATGTTTTGGATGCTTCTTTGAATACTATTCAACAAATGTCTTGATATGGAGCATTAGACTCTCAAATATAATCTTGCCAAGTAATTATATCCACATACGAGAATAAATTGTTGGGGATTCTGACTTGGGTTTTGGAGGTATCAGTAGCTCCTAACAAAACAAATATTTGAAACTGAGAGCTTTATTGAAATAAGATTAACCTACCCAGCATACAGCATTATAAAGTTCATGTTCAGCTTTGTTTTAAAGAAAAGAAGCCCTAAACTATGCACAATCTTGCATTCTAGTCTCAAAGTTGTTATAACTGTCTCACTTCCTCAGCTAGCTTTTAACACTCCTTCCTCAAAGTCATTTATAAATACGTCATTAATAGGCAGAAACTTAATATTATCATCAATTTCTACTCGTTTTAGAGGCTGTGTGTAAGCACATTATTTTTTCCAGATGGCTCGTACTCCAGAGGAGTACAAAGGACACACTTCAGACCCTTGTAGCCCCAACATGTGTGGTTTCCTCACACTGGGAAAGCCTGGAAGCAGCCGCCTGGCCCCGCGCCAACCCAAACCACTGTCAGTCTAAACACAGCACCGGCAAACGCTACTTTCTGACACTTCACTGCTACTGTAGAGTATCCTCCAGCATCCTCCGCAGCGACTGAGATTTATACACAGTTCCTGGCACAACATCCCTTCCCCTCCACTGACAAGACTCAAGCAGCCAAGCACAGTGGAATTAAAGAGAAACACTCGTGTGACATTGCCTGGTGTTACCTGGGCATTTACGCAAGAAGATACGTTTATAGCTGTTGAATGCCCGTGGAGGCCTTGGGAATCAGCACACCAGGATGCTCTGCAAGGCTTGTCAGTCAGTTCTACCCATTTAAATATATTTTGCCTCATGTTTTTTTCTGAAAATTTAAATATTATCTGAATAGTTAAACTATTAGTTTACTGCTAAAAGAAGCAGAAATAGCATAGAAATAGCATAGAAATAGCAATAGAAGTATTTGAACCTGCACACATATTTAGTCTAGATATGCAAGTGGTTAGGAATTTCATCCTCTCCTGTCACATTACCACAGATATGTAAGCATACATTCTCTATTCATCTCAGGAAAGGCAAATTTTCCTTCCAATATAAAGTGAGTCTTTTCTTTATAACATCTATATCAAATAGCACTGTCCAATTGCACATTAGTCCTCCCGGCTCCATTTGTGTTCTGCTCTTCTTGGAAAGCACAAGGTCCACAATGATCAGTGGTGGTCTGGCCAAAGGGAAAATGTCACCAGATTGGACTGAGGGGTGGCTCACACAGGCTGCTGCCGCCTCCAGCAAGGACTGGGCTCGCAAAGCCCCACTGAACATAATGGGAGGTGACAGCACTCAGCATCTCTCAGGAGGCAAGCAGCATCCCACAGAAACAGAAGTCTGCTTTTCACACAAACGAAATTTGTTTTCCACAGAAAGCCTACACCAAAAACCAATTTGTAGTCTGAAAATTTTCAATTATAATTAGCAGGGCTGTTATTAATGCAATATCCTGGGGACGGGTGGGAGGAGGGTGGTTGATTTTGAGACAATTACTGAGATGACAGAAGCAAGGTAAGTGCTTGATAAAGCATCCCAGGAAGAAATTTCCTGAAATACTCAGAATCTGAGTTTTACAGAAACTGGCATGTGCAACATTGCTGAAGTCAAGATAAAGAACAAGATATTCAGCCTGGTACTGCATCTCCTCTATACAATGACAGCAAGTGTTGCTCTCAAACATGTGGGCAAAACAGTCTCTTGTTCCACCTGTTCAGCCCCTGCCTGCAATCACATTAATTCAGGGTCAGTTACCTCTTCAGAGCTGGCAGCAGAACACAGTAATTTAAAACCCCCCTCTGGTACCTAAAGAAAATACCAAACACAGCTGAGAATTCAAATTTTCTTCATATCTGGAAGAAGCAGGAAACCAGTTTTCATGTGTTCCTGTGCAAGCATCTGGTTTTCACTCGTAGCAGTCAACTGTGCTTACAAAAGCTCCAGTTCACCATGTCTGCTAGAAATACTGAAGGCTAAATTGTCATCTTATTATCTCGAGTTAACACATTGTCACTGGGCACAGGCAAGGAACTACAGCAGATCCCAGTGGAAGCTTTTCTTATCACTAGTAATTCTAGATATTAACAGAAATACTAAATTTGCCAGTTACATTTTACTTTAAACCATCCAAATTACCTCTGCTCTGTTCAATATTACAGTAAAGTAATCCCAGTGATGCCAGGAAGTAATGAAAGAGCTGTCTTCAGTTATTTCCTTCCAAATGCTTTTGAATGAGGAGGAGTTGAGAAGTGAACACTCAGAGCTACATTTTTCCTGTTTGCTGGTATTTTGATGCTATTTTCATGTACTGCAGGGCTCTTCCACACAGCTGATCTCCTGCAGGTCATCAGTCACACAGGAGATCATATAGCATGAAAAATTCAATTTATTAAAGATAATCTGTATAACTATGCGAGGTGAGATTATCAAATCTTGGTAAATTGCATTGCATGATGAATCTGCAGTTACCCAGTGAAGAAATAAATAATAAAAACACGAAACAAAACAAACAAATAAAAGAATTTAACAAAATTTAACTTAGGAGATAAACTCCATGGAAAACGCACTGACCTTTTTCACATTTTTGTTTACATCAACCAAGTTGAGCAGGAAGATGTGGTCCTTTGCCCCAACTAGCAGTCGGCCCCTCTCCTCATCTAGCAGCAGGGTTCGAAAATCAAACCCCTCTGTTGAGCCCAGGAATGGGATGCAGCTGTTTGAAAGCAGCAAGTCTGTGGGAAAATGAAGAAAATCTTTATAATCAAAATGTTTATATATGACTCATCAGTGTCTTTTATAAATATATGCAACCAGCATGGAGTATACCAGTGAGATAAGTGCAGTCTTGGAGTGTATCTTTCCAGAGTCATAATACAGTTACTGTTAATTTTGAGTTTCTCTGGGTTTGGTTTTTTTTTAACTTCCAAATTGGGTAATAAAAACTTTCACAAAATACTTTTCTATATAAAATTTTCTCAATAAATTATCTGTATGCCATAAAGGAAACAGAAATTCAACATAAATTAGAAACCAAGAAAGACAAGCTTTTGCAAAATGTGTGCTGTATCTTTCTTTCATTCTAAGGAAACTAATTATGTTTATATCATCATATTCATGGATACACATGATCAAGGATCAATACCTCACCATATTTGGTGCTCCAGAGATAAAGCAGCAAAGAAGGTCAATGACACTCAAGAATAATTAGGAGCAGGAAACAGTGGGTAGGGACATTTGAAGGTCATCCAGCTCAACTCCCTCATTAGAAAGAGGAACATCTTTCACTAGATCAAAAGCCCCCCCTAACATGGCCTTGAACACTTCCAGGGATGGGGCATCCGCAACTTCTCTGAACAATCTGGGCCAGTTTCTCACCAATCTCACCATAAAAAATTTGTTTCTTATATCCAGTTTCTACCTACTCTCTTCCAGTGTAAAACTACTGCCTCTTGTCCTGCCACTAAAGGCTTCAGTAAAAAGTCCTTGCTCATCTTTTTTACAAGCTCCCTTTATATACTGAAAAGCTACAATAAGGTTTCCTCAGAGCCTTCTTTCCTCCAGGCTGAACAATCCCAAACCTCTCAGCCTGTCTTCATGGGGAAGGTGTGAGAGCCCTCTGATCATTTTCAGGGCTCCTCTTTCCAACGTCCATATCTTTCTTGAACTGGGTGCCCCAGAACTACATGTAGGACTGCAGATGGAGGTCTCACCAGAGCAGACTGTAGAAGCAGAATCCCCTCCACCTGCTGAACACACTTCTTGAGGTAAAGCCCAGGGTACAGCTGGCTTTGGAGGCCGTGAGCACACACTGCTGCATCATACCCACTTTTTCATCCATCAGTATCCCCAAGTCCTTGTCTGCAGGGCTGCACTCAACCTATTCATCAGGCAATCTAGTCATCATCCAGTCTGTGCTGATATCAAGGATTTCCCTGACCCAGGTGCAGGATCTTGTACTTGGCCTTGTTGAAATTCACATGGTTTACATGGGCTTCCTCCCCCAGCCAATAGAGGGATTTCCAAAGATAACTTATTCCAGTTCAATGAGGATGGTATCGTAAGGGGAACATCCAGTAGCAACACCTCTAAGAACCCTATTACAATCAAAAATGTGACACTAAAGTTTTACCATGAATTAACAGTCGCTTTAAATCTCTTTTAAAAGGTAATTAAGAAAAAAAAATATTCTCTGTGAAACTAAGGAAAGAATTGATAATGCTGCAAAAAAAGCTAAAAGGTTGTAAAATAAAAATTCTGTAACGTTTTGCCTAATGAATACTCTCTGGACATAATTCTGGATGAGGACACAAACAACATATAGAAAAGAGCACAAGGATAGTTAAGTCTTGTTGGGTAGTAATTACTCTGGGGAAAAGAAAATAAACATGTGAATCAGTTCTTCCACAAGAAAACTCTCCAAGCTAAACTATTTGAAAATCTTCAGACAGAAAGGCAAATCCTGTATTTAAACTGAACATAAAATTAAGGGTATTTCCACCTTCCTGGCACTGGATTGACAATGTAGCATTCCTACCAGAAGAGCCGGACTTACTGCACAAGTTATTTGCCCATCCTGATCATGATGAAAAGTAGGGCCGGAGTTTTGGAGAAAACGTCCTGAATGAAATAAAGGGGGAAAAAACCCCACCCAAACATTTTTCTCCAAGTTCTCTCACAATCCATGTGACAGGCAAGAAAAGATTAAGTTCTTTTGCTGGCTAATAAACAACAAAACAGTGGGAGGAAAAATATTTTATCATTACTAACAGGACTACCTGGTATATAATTATGACAATTATTTTTCTGGCTCAGTCACTTCTACTTAAGTTGTGTGCATTTGTCTGGCTCAGTGTAGGGTGTTGTTACGGTACAATATGAAAACAAATTGTCATGCATTGCAGCTCCTAATGCTCTAGGTGAGATTTATTTGGCAGTACTTTGGAAAAAAAATCTTACTTCACATTGAAAAATTTTATCCAGTGCTGGGCACTACACTGCTATATACCAGCACTGTTCCTTCTCATACATCTTTTGTGAAGGCAAAGATGTCAAGATTTGTTTTCAAAATTAGTAACACTTTAAAAGATCTGTTTATTAATAGCCAACAAGATCACTTTAGGAGCAGCTTAGGGTTAACATGGTGCGATAAAAATCTCAGTCCTCACCTGTAGGACACAAGTAAGTAACATACGGAGTATGAGGGTAAACTCCTTCCCATCTGCAGCCACAGGAATTTGATCTAAGAAAGGATAAATTATATGCTTGTCCAAATGCCCTAAAATTCCTTCCCTGCTTAAAGCCAGGTAAAGCAAGGGCCTTTGCAAGAGTGTCAACTGCAAAAATATGTGGATTTGATTCTCCACATACATGAAGGTTGATGATTGAGACTGTTCTCTACTCCCCATTTTTTTCTTATTTGAAAGCAATGATCTCTGAAGAGACCATCCCAAATGGATATTTGTCATCTGTTGTTTAACAGTTCTATAATTTCTCAGAAAAAAAAACCCACCTAGAACAGCTACAACAGGGAGGGAAAATGCTGCCTCATGATTGAAATGCCCAAGTGGGAATGAGCCCTGCCTGATGCCTTGTACAATCATTTATTTCACTGCATCGTAAGGAAACAATCTGCAGAATATTCCAGACTGAAACAACAGCACCACACACTCCTTTCTTACACACGCAAATGACAACATAAGCTGCAAAGTGGTGAAGAATCAGGTTTGGTCAGTTATTTACTATTGAAAATATCTTGGAGATAAGACTCTGAGCATGGCCACTGGTAAGATTATAACTGTAACATGACCTAATAAAACTTTACAAGTAAACATTAACAGAGAGTTGATTAAATTGCAGACAAATTAGTCATTGTTCTCACTCCATAAAACAATATAATTTAATATTATGCGTTGAAATTTCCCTTCATAGCGAGACATATTTACTATCACCAAGGATATTACACTGGAAAAATTTACTGTGAAAAGCACATTTCCCAATTATTTTCAAACTTGGAACAAGCTGTCAATTTGAATCATTGCATCTCTGTAGCCTGGCTCACACAGAACCAGCATTCTCACAAGGTACAGTAACAAAGTTAGTAACAGGGATGGTCTTTCATGAGTACATGTTCAGCACTCAGTTTTATAGTCTCCATTTGCTGTTTTCCTCAAAATTAAATAGTTTTTTCCAGCCTGGTGATTAAATAAGTATCCAGCTAACTCCCCTTCTGGGTTAGTATTTCACTGCTGAGTGGCAGAAGCTGAATTGTGACTGGGTTTTATTCATTTAGCACAGTGGACTTGGCTCACAACATCATGATGAACGCTTACTTTAAAAATCCCCAGCAGCAGAGCCACAGCAAAAATCCTTCAAAAGTAAAAATGTCATCCTGTTCTGATAGTATTTGCATTTACAAAACATATTTAGACTTCTTAGC
>WEKY01006738.1:829-20847 GCA_013390045.1 Picathartes gymnocephalus | reverse complement strand
TTTTTTTTTTTTTAAAGCAGGCTCTTGTAAACTGCACTGCAAAAAGAAATCTAGGTCTTTAGGTTTTGAGGACATAATTGCCAATCTTGGCCTTAACTGTCACAGATCACCTCCCTTCTGGCAAGGATATGACCACCCATATCTTCAAGCACATTTGCTCTTTTCTGTAAAACTTATCTGAAAAGTTTGCAAATAGCAATTCAGAACTGAGGGCAGAAAAAAAAGGCCACCACTCAACTGCACCTCAAAATAAGGCATATGGTCCGTGCAGGATTTTCCACCTCTCTTTTTACCTTATTACATAAAATCTAATCACACTGAGTAGTTGCTTTAATATCCACAACATTCACCACTGAAATTTTCATTAGTTAAAATTCATTCTCATCAATAAAAACACAGATGGCTCCCAAAAATGGCTTCTTCTGTACCAAACTGTTCTATCCATCTTCACCACATACTTTGCAGGCACTAAACAGAACACCTGTACAATCTGGACTCCTTTGAGGGACAATGCTGAACATTTTAAAGGATCTGCTGTCATTTGATTATCAGCAGGATTACAATGAGTTTGATTCAAGGGGTGGTGTCAATGGGGATTTCTGAGGTCTCTGACATCAGAGCAGGGTCTCTGAAAGCTCTTAGTAATCCCTGTAAATGAATTCACCAGCATCTACTCTGTCATTGCTTAATGAAGGCTCACTTGCTCCCTTACACTCCCAAATAGGAAATTTTACTGCATTTCATTAAATATCTTTAAAATTGTAGTTGTGATGCAACAGGTCTGCCAGTTTGCAAAAAATCTCTACCACGGTCACTCCCTTTTGCAAATGACGTTGGAGAAGGTGATGGCGGCAGGTTTCCTTCCCTACCTGCTTGGGTGGACAGGCTGCCCTGTGGGGCTGGTGCAGAAGGTGTCCAGTGAGGCACAAATGCTCAGTGATTTCCCTTTTCCTGGCCTTTCCTGCACATGCTCTGCTTTTCTGCAGATGTCCAGTAATGAAACAAGCCCTCACAATACCAGCACTGGTAGCAGTGACACAGCACTAATGAAACACTTGGAATGGCCATTATTCTTACAGAGCTAATGAGAATTAGAGTGGAAAACCGAGACTTAGTCATTCACAGACTGATATATTTATACAAATGAGATCTACCTATCTGGTCTGCTTCTACCAGCTGCTTTTGGTAAAGCTGGATCAGAAAGAAGATTGTCTTAGAGTGAGAAATGATATGCAGAACAATTAATCCTGTTTCCCTTTACTTGTTTACAAAGTATGTCCACACAAAAAAGGCGCTATCTCTCTTTTTTATGTTCATATATGCCCTCATTCTTCTTTCTCCGTCTAAAATATTAATTTACTCAACAGCTTGTAGGTATAAAACATTAGACTAACATCCATTAGATGTTATCAGAAAAGCTACTGATCAGCCAAAATTATCTCAGCTAGTATTCAAATTAGCATCAGAGTGATAAATGGGTGTTAGTCTGAAACGGCTGGTCCTGCAAAGCATGAATGGTTAGAAGATTTTAACAGGCCACCACCCAAATTGCCTCTGTGCCTTGTGGCACCTCAGCAACAGTCAGGATGTCATCCACTCCCTAGGAGACAAAGCTTAATAAAATTTGAAGAGCAAAGGACAGGATTTCAGAAGAGAGTTTCCTTTTCCATCAAAACCCAAACATTATTCATCTTTACAATAAAGAACATTATAATGAGAAAAGCCATGTGCATTCTAATATTTAATTAGGGGCAAAAATATTTCAGCAAAATTTCCTCATCACAAAGACAAGGATAGAGGAGAATTTAATTACAGAACTTATTGAAAATGTGTTAGCTTTACAATTCTCTCTCCTTCTGTCACAGTTCTCCATTAGGCATAACAAAACAGCTCACAGACCAGGTACTCTGATTAGAACAGCAGCTTATTAATATAATATAAGCTGTTAAGCATACGGCAAGGAGAAAAGCTTTCAAAAAAATCTCTCTTTGTCTCCATGACAAATTATCTCTCCCCACAATTGCACTGATACACTGAGTCCTGGCCTGCTGAATATGATACACGGCACATAGGGCTTTGCTTTTCTACTTTGTGCCAGATACTTCCACACACAGACAGAGCTCCCTCTTACCAACCACTGCTGTGGTGCATCACATTCTGTCACCTATTTGCACTTCACAGAATATGATGAACCTTTAAGTCACTGATTAATATTTTTCCTCCCAGAAACCTTTCAAAATGGCTGGTTAGCATTTTTAGAAGAATTTTGGGAAACACTCCATTGCCTGGTTATTTGATGGCACTTTTTTTCCCCCCGCAAACACAAGTTCTTTCTACAAACTCTAGAAATGGAAAGAATGAAAAAGGTGAGAAAATAGTTTCCAATCTAGCAGGTCAGAATGTCATATTCATTTGATTTCAAGTAATATTGATAATCTAGTAGCAACAACAGTAAATGTAAGAGTCATAGAAATTAATGTGGTAGTTGTGGGATGATTTGAACCAATTTTGGAGAGAGTGCATTGCAATAAAAATTATTGCTTTAAGAAGAATTTGTTTCATGTATTGTTTTAGACCTCTAGTGAATTTAAAAAAAAAAAACCACAAAAAACCCAAAAAAAATATCCTCTTTTCTGTACCACTTTTAATTAAAAAACCTTAGTTTCTTAGCTTGAGTATTAATTTCATTCAAAGGGTGGCTGTGCTTTAACCAGAGACAATAAAAAGTATTAAGCCACATTAGATTTTATGAAGTCAGAGACAAAAGCTCATTACAGATGAAATTCTGCTGGCAATCCATCATGCTGCCTTGAAGGTAATTTTGAATTGAAAAATGTTAGGCTTTGGGAATACATCTTTCTACCCCATTCACACACTGTCATTTTTCAGCTCCCATTGGAAGAGGTTACCAACATGTTCCCCTGATTACACGAGGAACCAGCTGCCTTGACACTTCTTGAAACACCTCTCAATCATACTGGGAATGAAATTGCTTCAGAATCCATGACTTGGGGAACATCAGTGCTTCTTTCATTGCAAAACAGGATTGACTGCACACTGTTTAAGACATCACCTAAATAGATAAAAGAGAAAGCTGGGGAAAGATAAGATGAGAAACTCAACCAAAAAAAAAAGGCTAAAAAAGAAAAAAAAAAATAAAGAAGGAAGCAGAATGTGTAATTTGCCTGAGTTCAGAAGGAATGAAAAACAGAAGTGGGAATTGAAAGCAGAAAGCAGTTCTTCTTATTTCAAAGTATCTGTATCCAGCACTACCTTTCCCAAATGAGAATTGATAGAAAAGCAGCTGTTTGATTTAGTCTTCCTTCTAAGGAATATCTTACTATGAACAAGATGATAAAGTGAGGCAGGGTGTAATCAGGACTGAGACAAGGTCTGGCAGGACTATCAGTCTTGATGTTCCAAGAGGTTTTCAAGGACTCAATGGGAGGCATTTGCTCCCTAGTCCAGGAATGTGTCTCAAAGTTAGCTTTGCCCAGCAGTTTTGGTAATTGGATAAAATAAAACCTTATCAGAGCTGTAAGAAGTGTTCGAGCAGGTGGCAGGGAAAAATTTAGCTTTATATGTAGCTGGGCTTCAAATCCATGCTAATATTCACCCCCATCCTTCCCCCTCCCCCCCCAAAAAAAAAAAGGAGAAAAAAAGGCTTGATGAGAAATAAAGGTTAGGTTTAAAAACGACCACCCAAAACCATGGAGAGGATGTCCACAACCAGTTTGAGGAAATCTGATTTTTGATGACATTAGAGCCATTCAACCTAACAGCAAAGAGCCTCATGACAACAGAAGTCCTTAACTCCATCTGTGCTCCAGCAGAATTGCAAAATCAGTAAAGTTCTGACCTTACGACAACAATACGACATCTGCCAATTTTTCCCCATCTGTGTCTGGAATAACCCCAGGTGCAGCCTGTCTCTGTGGGCACAGAAACCACTGTGTAACACAGAGCCCTTCCCAGCTGTAAGCACCCACTGCAGCTACTGCAAACAGCCTGTGCAGGCACACTGCTCTGGTGTCCAGACATGATTTCAAATCCTCCTGTCCTTCCACCAGAGCCTGTTTTTCCCAGGAGGACCATACAGTCAGAACCTATTTTCATGTCAACCTATTATTTTTTATTTTAATCACATAAAACACATTGCTGGTTTTTTTCCCCCTACATATTTAGAATAATTTTCAAGTGTGATCTAGTTTTTTGCCTTTCCCACGTCACTATCTTTGATGATATTTGCCAGAGTAAACACGCATCCTAATCTGCAAACTAAGGGCGACTGTTTCTCTGCAGATTTAGATCCAAAATTTCTGAATTCTGTTACTGAGCTTCAAATTAACTGCAGCAGGATAGAAAGACTTTGCCATGGAAAGGCAGACAACAAAGAGCACAGAGATTCACTGACAAGAAGATATTTCATGGTAATATTTAACAGGCTCAGATATTTACAGAAGAGAGACAGGGTGCCCAGGTTCAAGAGACAGTTTCTTCCTTTGAAAAAATTCTCAGCTCTACTTCTAAATTCAACCAACTGACAACAGCACTGGACTGCTGCCTGGGTACAGCACCTTGTTTGATACTTACTTTTCCACTGCTAAATGGGGATGAATGGGTGTAGACCAACAAGTGGTGGGTGGCTCTAAACCATGGTTGCTTTGGAAGAATAACAAAAGCAAAGAGCAACCAAGAGTAGAGTGAAAAACAGAATATTTAAAAGTGTCTTTGAGATGAGGCAGATGGAAGCATCCCCAGAAAAGCAGAGGGGAAAGCAGCACAGTTAAAACTGAAGCAGAGACTGAACATTGCACTGCAACCTGATTACATGAGGAAATGACAAACTGCTGTCAAGAAAACAGAATTTGATTTTTTGTGAAGAGATAGTAGGAACTAGGACAAACCAGGCAGGTAACAAAAACACTGGGCCCCTACAGACTTCAGCTCAGTGGAAGAGAGCCTGTTGTGAGACAACTTGGTACCCTGGGCTGGAGGCAAGAAACAGGTCCTGATCCCAGCTCAAATGTCCCTTGAGGGATGACACACATCAAACCTCAGCTCTTTGTTTCATTTTGGTTATTTTCAGGCAAACTCTTTTGGGGCCAGTGGTATTTGTCACTCCACAGGCAGCACACCTCCAGTACAGAGCCAGAATATAATGACATTGTCACATAAAAGCGATGAAATCCAAAGACAATAGGGCATAAAAGAAACAGCAGATGGCTTGGTGACTAGGGGCAAATCCTAGAAACACTTTTTATTGCAGAGCAAGAAGAGTTGCTGCAGAAAAGCCATGGGAGAAAGCAACAAAGGCTGTAGGTGTTATCACAGCACATCGTGTCTCCACAGTGAGCTGTAGCACATGAACGGGACAGGGCAGAAGACAGAAGGGAGTGGGAGGACTGTCAACACCAGCACAATCTGCACAACATGCAGCCTGATGTACTTGAGTATTCACCTCTCCCTGTCGGGGGAAATGCCAGACATGCTCTCAGAAGAAATTCTCATAAGTCTTCTTGACCTGGGTAAGCATTTCATGCAAACTTCCCACGCTGTTGCACGGTGGGTGCAAAATTCTTATACTATTTCCTCTTTTCCAGACACATAGGCATAAGTTCTTAGGTTTCCTTTGTCGACAGGTGTTGCCCAACTTTTCATAATTATAACAAAAAAAAATAAAGAAAATTTCAACTCTTTTCCATCTACTAATCGTACAAAAGAAAATGGCAGGAGCAAACAAAGCAGAACAAACGCACTGTAAAATGTATGTATTAGTAACCTTCAGTTAGGTAGGAGAAAAAAGCCAGGTAGATGACATATTCTATATATTTATGCTGTAAGCTGCAGCACTCTACAGAGCAATCCAAGCACACTTTAAAGGAGTTGGGTCTTGCAAACCTCCACCAGCCTGGTGCAAAGCATAGGGTAACTCCCCTGCCAGCAGCAGAAGTGGAACCAGTTTGCTTTGAAATGCTCCTCACTTCATTCAGGCCATGAGGAGATAAACTGCCTTTGCTGCCAGTGGCCTGAGCTGACACCAGGTTAAACTCGTGCTGGCAGGATTTTTTCCTTTTGCTTCTGGTGTGAACAATTATAGATAAGCAGTTGTGAGAGGGGTGAGATAATCCACTGAGTTGGTGAGGGCGAGAGGTCGAGAATACCCATCAGAGTTGAGGAGGAGTTTCCTTGCTGCTCACAAGAAGGGAAAGTTTTCTCCCAGGTCAGCACCAGCAGAAGCCTCCTAACCCTGCTCTCAATGAAAGTTTGTCATCTCTGGGTTCCATTGCATGTGACAAACAATCTCTATGTATTTTCAAAAACAAAAGGTCGCTCACAGTGTTTCTGGAGAATTAATGTTAAATAAAATAGAGTCTTTAATCCAAGGATGAGATTTTTTTCCTCTCAGGACTGTGCAAAGGCCCTGTGAGAGTGGAGGCTTTGTGCTTCCTCTGGTCTACAATGGGCTGGGTGGTTACCAGGATTTGTCCTTTCATGGTGACAGTGACAACAGCCCAGAGGGGTCACCCAGCCCACGTAGGGGCATGTGCAGGTCAGACCGTGCTTCACCCACACATTCACACAAAACCTATGTTTTAGGCTGAATTACTGAGGTTTTTGTGTTTCTTAACAGAAAATTTGTGAAATTGCTTTCCTAGTAGCTTTAAAATCTCTGTGTTCCTTAGGAAGGCTCAAGGCATATTCAGACATCCTTGTCATACTTTAACCAGTGCATCCACATTAGAATAATGCCCTATTTAAACTAAAAAATGGCCATAACCTGCAGATACATCTCAGAAAAAAATTAAAAATAAAAGTAGTGCTGAAACCATCGTTAAGAATACCCTGTTGGCTAATGTAAAATGGTAGCATCACATTTAGGCTGTCCTATTAAGGATGAAAAAATACAGAAGTCATAAAAATGTAATGAAAGTCACAGTTTTAGAAAGTTTAGCTGTGCAGAAAATCCTAATAGCTCTAGTCCCTATATCATCTCCTTGTGAAGGAGGAAAAATTGACACATAGTGACACTCTGCACTCAAAAAAGGAGCTAAAAAGTCCTATCAGACAAGAATTTATGTCACAGATTAGAGAAAAAAATACAGAAAGGGTCAGGCTGTCAAGGAAGCTCAGTAAAATATCCTTTTGTGGAGACCAGACGGTCTCCTGTGCTAGTGAATTCGGAAAGGCTGATTGGTGTACCACTATCCAGCTGAAAACCAGAGGTCTCGACAAACGTTTGAATGTCTTCTACCTTTTCTAGTTATAATTTTAGAGTTCATGTCCCTAGCTCAGAGAAACCAAGGGTTGTCTTTTTTTTTCTCTTCTTCCCCCTCTCACCCCACCTTTTTAATATTTTCTTTCTAACTAGATGCAACTAATTTTAATACCATGATTAGATGTTAACCCCTTCGGGAAGGGTTCCTGTCTTAAAAAAGGTATTCAAATGCTGAAATGAACTGGCACAGAGAACCAGTCTGTGGGGTCCTCCCATACATAGGAGATTTGGTGGATTGCACTTTCGGTTATTTACTCTGCCTGACTGCAGACCAAGATGATTTTGTTTAAAAAATTAGCACACAGCCTTCAGCATCCTGCACACTTAAATGTGTTTTTCCAAAATCAGTTTCCTTTCCATACTGAGCATGTGGGAATTCCCCCTCATCACTCCCATAATTCTCTGCAACCATTACAGTATTGGAGTACAATGGCATGTAGAATTCACAGCTTCAATCAAGGCCTCATTGTAGCAATCACAGCAATCCAGAGTTAAAAATAGTCCTTGTTATAGTCTAAATATAGGAAAGCAGGAAAGCATAAATAAATCATCTAATTTTGTAGCCAGGAAAGCAAAGCTCCAGGACATTCAGAACCAGCCCCCTGAAGCTAGTTAACATTTTCAACATTCTTCAACATTCTTCAAAAAAGACTCAGTGCTACGTGACAAAATATCCAAAAACTGCAGTTCAATTTTCAGACATTTCTGCCCCACGTGAACCAAAGTCACTCACAGAGTCCCTGAGCTGAGCACCACTTTATGCACCTTTTCTCTTCCTCAGACCTGTCCAGTACAGCAACTTCGGGGTGGTTTCCCAATATTTGGCACAGAGCTGCTATCATTGAAAAGAGGAATAGATCCCATCTTCTGCAATGGCCCCCAGTGGGCCACAAGAAATTAGGAGAAGAAATAATAAAATAAAACTAATCTTACTTTAAATCTTTTTCCTTCTGCTTTTTTCTTCCCATTTTCAACAAGTCAACTCATCTGGGTTTTTCTATCAGTCCTTGATCTTCAAACCAGCAAACCATCTATGTTTATTTCTATTTCTATCCCTATTCAACCAAGCAGAGAGAGGTATTTGACATCAATGTTTTGCTTAAATCCCGTAGGTCTCAGTACCTTTGGAAGGCATTAGATGAACAATAGGGGCTTAACTTTTTTCCTTGTTAATATCACGGAGTTGATAAAAGACGATGACTAGTAAATAAACACATGACAAAAATTCCTTCTCTTTTTATCAGTAGTGATGATGCAAGACTCTCCTTATTAAAAGGCTTTCCCTGATGAACAAATTCACTTAATGCAGAGCACTGGAGAGTGAACTTCTAGACTGCTTTAGGAATGCAACAACAACAATAATGCTCTTTAGCACAGTCAGGTTGGGGGGACAAACATGACATTGCTTTGCCATTTAAAACTTTTAAAAACTATTTTACTGAGAAATCACTGAGATTCCACGCTATCACATGTTTTTTGAAGAATGATTTTATGAATTTTCAGAGGTTATTCCAGTATTTGGCCATACCTTCGCCCCTCTGGCAAATCATGATACTAACTTGGCTAATAACATCCCAGAATACAATAATTTAGACATGTTTGAGAGAGAGAGAATTCAACAGTTACATTCCCTATGTACATTATTTACTCTTGGCTTACTCTGTCACAGGCTTACAAAGGAAAACCCAGCTTTCCTATCTGCATTTCTTCTCCAAAGTGCAATGTTCACACGTGGAGCTGAGACATCATGAAAATGCTGGAAGGGCTTGCAGAATCATCAAGGCTGTTGCTATTAGGCAATGATATAAATAATTCTGTAGCCCTACAGCCTCTGTCTCAAGAGCAGGTTTTCCTCCACTACAGTTATACAAGGTTTACTTCAAAATCTTATTTTTCCGGCAGCTAGTTACCTTGAAATTTTCAGCCAGGCCATAAACGCCTGTTAGTTTTTGCATTACTGCTCTATCAGTGCAAACAGCTCTTTTCCTTCCTGATGCCTGCTACTCTTCCATCCCCACACAGAGAAATGTTCCCAGCTTTCTGTTAGAGGGCATTCCATCAACGCACTCTTACTTTTTCTGCCTATACCACCAAAGGAAATGCTAAATAACAACAGAATGAACAAATTAAGCCCAACTAACATGTTTTCTTTCAAAACCCCTTCTTGCCTCCCCACTCCTATTCTCTCCAGGACACCACAGGAACACACCCACATTGCCTTCCCCCTTGCATCAATATTTAAGACCTCTTTGCACCTTGGGGGTTCCTCCCCAGCAGTGAAGTTACACGATGTTGCTCAGTGTTACACAAGGATTTTGAGCAGCCACTGACTCCACTGAACAATTTTGCTGATGAACTGTAATGGCTTTAGAAAGAAATGTACATCTTTTCTCAAGTCCAAACCATTCCCGAGAGATAAATAGTTTTGTGAACCATTAAAATCACAGGGTCAGGTAATTTGTGCTGATCAGACACACAATCAGTTGACTAGCTCCAAGCAGTTTGGAGTTTGAGTTCTTAATTTTTCAGCCACCTATCCTCTGAGACCTTGCAACACTTCCCATAAGAAAGTTCCTCAAAAGAAATACCTCAGGTGTTATCACTACATTTTGTGTAAATATCTTCCTTTCAGGAATTAAGATCTATATCACTTGTTACAAATAAAGGAGAAAGAGGAAAATGAGAAAATCCATGTGCAAGAGTCTTTGGACACAGGAGACCTTGGAGGAACTGCAGTACAGTCAACCTTGCAGCAGCCCATGATGTTCCTGTGCACACTGAGTAGAAAATGTCCAACCAATACTCTTTTAATCCATAATTTTTCATCCCTTGCCTTGTTATTGAAAAACAAAGCATTGTATTTAAAAATCTGCCCAGATGCTTTTTTTGCCATTATTTCCATTCAGAACCAAGTACTGGTTTAATTTTGTTTGGACTTTCTTTAACATTGCCTGTCTCTCCAGTGAAAACAATACCTGATTTCTGCAGGCAAAGTTCCAGAGCTACAGCAGAGGAGTAAAAATGTGCAAAGGCAGAGAAGCAGTAGAAGGTTGACATTCTTTACCCTCTTCTTCCAATACTTGAAATTGTCATTAATTCAAACTCTGCATGGATCTGCAGTTTACTGCCTTCCAGTTTGTCACCCAGTATGGCAGCACTGACCCTTCAACTGATCACTTTCTCCCAGAAAAGTTAAAAGGTGCCTTGAAAACCCTACAAGAAGAAACACAAAAAAGTGGAGTGGGAAAAAGTAGACATGCTACTGTCAACATTACCTCTGTAGGAGGAGACAGCCCAAAGCTCCTGCTGTTTGCAACAAACAAAACTAGATTTTTCAAAAGTTTTATGGGGAAATGGATGGACATTTCATTCTCAAGGGCAGAAGAGCAGGTGCATAGTGCTGTGTAATAGTCATGGGTATTAAGGGAATCTAGAGGCACAAGGACTGTACTCACACCAAATATAAGTGTTTAGATACCAATATAAAAATCACTCATTTATATAATTTTCCTTCAGATCCTGGTAAATTCAGTTTGGCAGAGGCTGGGATCTGCATCTCACATGTGTGAGATGACGCCAATTTCCTGTCTGGATACAACCTGTTTCACATCTCTCACTATATTCCCTAAAACAGCCCCATCTTTTCCTTTTTCACCTGGAACAACTAGGACTGTTCTGATGCTCACAGCAAGCCTCCACAGAACACCCTATTTTCAGCTGTGCTTACATAGAGATGAGGATAAAAATAATTCAGGAGGGCAGGGTGATGAAGTGTTTCCTGAAAGAGATTCCAATTATTTATTTTGTTTTCACTGCAATGACCCCATGGACAAGTTTACCATACAGCTCAAGTGCTTTAGTCATAAAAACACACATGCACCAGAAAGCCTCCTCCTCCTCGTGAGGACCACCAGCTGTTAAGAGACCTTTGATATCATATACATCTGAAAACAGGGCAGCTCAGGGACAAAAAAGGCCTTTCAGCATCAGTAAGTGCCCTGACTCTGCTCACTGCTCAGGCAAGCAGTGCCAGAGAACTGTCATGGAGCTGGCACTGTGTTATTCTCCTCACAGGGACCCCTCTGTGCTTGGAGATGTGGCAATGCCGCTGCCATATAACCTGTTCAGCCAGGTCTAATAAGGGTTATGCACTAACTGTATCCTGCAACAAGCATTGTCCTAAATCATGCACAAACCCTGCAATAATTTTAAATATTGTAATACATTAATGCATTATCCAAAACACATCCTCTCAAAATACTGACTCCTCACAGTAAATAATGGGCGCACACAGAAAAATCCACATTAATGACACCTTCAGGACTTTGAAATAGTTGTGATATTTGCACAGAAAACAAACAAAAGCATATATAGTTTCTAAATGGTCTGTGATTTGACCCAAAAGGAAATTATGTACTCTGAGAAAAATGCTCTCTAAGAACTGCCAAGTGCTTCTGTATGAAAAAGTCACGAGGCCCAGTTCTTTCTTTCAATGCCTCACCAGTCCGCACAGCAGAGCAGTGGCAGGAGTTGTTTAGTCCCACGGTCCCAGGAGTGGGTGTGTGCAGAGGCATGTGCCAGTGGAAGGCAGACAAACACCTCACACCTGACACTCCCATTCACACTCCTAACTGGGAGGAAAAAGCATCCATCTCCCCTCCAGCACCATATATACCCTCCAGACATAAACCAAACCCTGAAATGGGGCAGGAACCCTCTTTGGATCCCCCTCACCTTCAGCTCTCCAAGTCCTGGAACAAAGTCTTGAAAGAGGCAGACAGTTCCTAATGCTACAACAGCATAAAATTGAATATTATAGTTTGTGAAATGCTTTTAGGTGTCTGAGGGCATCATCCAGCCAATGCTGAGGTACCACCACCAACCCAGACATCCTCCTGCCTATTTGACCTTCCACTAGGAAAGAAAGTAGGAGAGGGATGTAGAAATAAAACTGTTTTCTGACTTCCTGCCAGCAAAATGCATGAGGGTGTTTCAAATGAATTTTTTGAAAAAAATTTCTCTAGAAATGTTGTGGGAGGACTTGAAGGGAGCTGAGTGATACCCTTGATTTCATTTCAGGAAAACCATATGCTTAATTGTAGGAATTAATTTCCCCAGCTAATATTTTGACATTTCTACCATATGGTCAAAATTAAAACTATAATAACCGTATTTGGCTTGTATATCCTGCGTGATGTCTGAATGTATAGTGGTGGTGGGAGTGCAGATGTATTAATTAGTGTGAATTCTCATGGGATTAAAGCAGTTGTGTAGAAGGCACGAGAGACAGCTTAAAGTCTTCTACACTTCTGAGGAGGAACCACAGACACACCCCCTGGCAGCAGCCAGATCTCAGCAGAGGGAGCAAATCCTTAACAGGATGCTCTGCTCCAAACCTGTGACCATTTCACCTTCTTGTGCAGAATATTGCTATTACTTCACCAAAGGAAGAATATTTTGGTCTAATTTCTAAACCTGCACATACAGTTGTGGGTTTGAAAATCAAACCCTTCCCTGTGGCAAATTAGAGGCTTTTTTTTCATGTGTTTGTGCATCCACAAATCTCCAGCTCTGACCCAGGCAGGATGGTGCAAAGGCTCCAGGCCAGAGTTCGGGCTGGTGCGCTCGCTGGTCTTTTATACAGGATTGTTTCAAATTATTGCTTTATTTTACCTTCCTTGATTTATTAATTCAGCAGGTATCAGTTCTGCTAGGAGTATACTCACCCTTACTCATACAAATAGCATGGGATTCCAGTGGTGTAAGTAGAAATAAGATCCCAGATTAGAAGTAAAAAAAATCATAACATGACAAAGTAACTGCCAAAAATAAGCACTGATCCTGTTCCTCCTGAAGCCAACAGAAACACTGACGTATATATTCAAAGCTAATTCAAACATTACAGAAAAACATTATCTCACTAGTTTACCCTAATTTGAGAGAAGCTGCTTGGCTTCTCCAGAGGGCTGCTGAAGTGGCAAGTTTTGGACTTTACATCCTACAAACCTGACTGGCACCAGGTGCTATCTATTGTCTCCCTCTCAGGAATCTGTATATTAAAAATTATCACTTTCGTTTAGGAAGTCCTCAGGTCTGGCTGCCTGGGTTCACTCTGGGTTTTTCTTTATCAGGTATTTTTTAAATATCAGAAGTTATTTAAAAATTAGCAACATAAGGACTGAGGCCATCCTAACCTCTTCCAAAATAGCAACCCTCTCTCTGACCACCACAATCTGTTTTCTCTCTAGTCTGTCCAATATTCCAAGTTTTGTGTATCAGCACTGCTGGATAAAGATTGTGATCTGATGCCCACTCAATTTCCTTTTAGAGACTGTGCTACTCATAAAACTAAATCTACGCTATATCCACTCGTAATTTAGTTGCAGCTAAAACTCATAAATATATCATGTAACTCACTTTCTTCAACTGCTTTGGTCCCTCAGGGCCCAAAAGGAGAAGCAGCAGTAACAAAAATGAGTTTCCATTACTGAGAAGACACAGCTCTAACATGACATTCATTGATGAAGGGAATGTCATGTATCACCATGCAGCCGGTAGGACTTTTAAACACTATGCAGATGCCAGACTGAACTTAAAGAAGAAATAGAAATTAAATTCTACAAGAATTGAATTATGTCTCCTGACTGGCAGCCAGCTGCTGCTTGCTTCAGATTAATAGGCAGTATGACAATGCTTACATCCAGCCTCAGGTGAAAACCAAAGGAGAGAAAGTTTGTCCAGCAGGTGACTAAAGGAAATGTGGATGTTGAGAATTTTAATTCTTTGGTTTTTTGCGAGCAACTTCAAGATGTTATTACTAAAGATATGACACTCTTTGCTCTAGAATTCAGAGGTTAGACACATTTTCAGCCATCACCCCATACCCTCTCCTACCATACAAACAGCTGCAGCGAACCATTCTTTAAGTAAATCATACACTGAGAAACAGAGGGTAGTTCAGATCATCACAGCACATTGAAAAGGAGATACTAAATTGGCAGCTATAAACAAAATACACCCATAAGGGCATAAACATTGGTGGATGCCTATTTCTAAAACTTCTGGCAGTGGTATGTCTTATGAATAAAAAATATTTCCTTCTTTAGCAGATCATTTAGCAAAATCCTAGTACATAACTTACAATAGCCAGGACAATAAAATATAATTTTTTGCATTCCATAAATTTAAAATTAAATACTAAATCCAGGACATTAAAAAAAAAAAATAATAAGTTCAGTATGACTTCTGATTCAGTGTTTCAGGTAGATACTCCCAGATTGTTCACAGCCTAAAACCATTTTAATTAAAAAATTGCCTTAAATACGTTCAATATTTCCCTGAGCTAACACTTTCCTGCTTTAATGATAGTCTTATGTCTAATGCATAAAAGAAGTACCAGGAGATATTATTCTTCTCCTTCATTGCCCCTAAGAAGTGTGACTTTTAGATAAGTCAGAGCCATTTTGAAAGCTACACTACCCACAGACAGCGGGGTTGAAGGAGGCTTTTAAATGTATTTGTTTCAAAACTAATAGCATAAGGAAGCAGATGCTGCTAACCTCAACTGGGTTGAGTTGTCCTTATGCCTATGTAGTCCCAGTGAAATTAATTATTTTCAAAGAGCAAGACACTCCTTTACAAAGAAAAGTTAGAATCAAAAACTAAGAAATTTTCAAACATTGTATATATGGATTCACATTATCTGCCATGATATTAAAAGAAAAAAAAATTGTTTAATGGTGAGATTAATGAGGAAATGTGTTTGCCACAGACAACATAACCAGAGAGTGAAGGAGGTGACTGCTGACACTTCTTAGTTGCATTACAATGTAAAAAGTACCTGGTAGAAGAACACTGCATTGAGACAGACAAAGCAGTATACCTCTTTACCAATCCCCCAGGGAAAAAATCTCTTTGCCATAAGGAATGCCACAAACAGAAAATGATGATATGATAATGATACAGTGAGAATTACCAAGAAGGCAGAGCAACCTGCAGACTGAGTTAATACTTTGTCTCTAATTGAAAAGCTAAAGAATAATAGATAGTCCCAAAGCCCTGCAATTTAAAGCAAGCTACACATTGTGAATGTTTTCTGATAGCAATAGTTGACAGAGGGGCAGCAGAGGTTCACAGAAGCAAAAACTTTTTCTGTATTCAATGCCTTTCAGCATGGAAAATTAGATGAGTCTATATAATTTGGTATTTAATATACCATTTGAACATCATAAATGTAAGGCAATGTTGGCATTGGGGGATGATGTGGGCTAATGAAAGCAAAAATTACCCATAGTAGAATGAAGCTAATTTGCATATCATTAATCTTCCTGCCCCATAATTCAAATGCATAATAACAATAATCTCTCCCCATGTCTCAACAGCAGCTGGATAACAGTGCTGTTCTGTAATCTCACATTATGTATTCATTCTTTTGGAAGCAAGGCTGATAATACCAACAATTATTGAAATTGCTCAGTATTGCCTGCACAGAGCCCTGCTTGCGGTTGCTTTGAGAACCATGCCTCACTTTAGCCATCTAGATGGATGATAGATGTCTTCCTTACAGGAGATTATGTTTTTTTGGATTAAAACCTTCAGACAGGATAATTTGCTTACTTCAGAAGACGTGGGTTTGTGAAAGGGAAATGTGTTTTTCTCCGCTAATCTTTTTGAAAAGCTGCTACTTTCCGTGTGAGGGTGGCAGCT
The DNA here is from genome assembly GCA_013390045.1 of Picathartes gymnocephalus. Taxonomy (NCBI): domain Eukaryota; kingdom Metazoa; phylum Chordata; class Aves; order Passeriformes; family Picathartidae; genus Picathartes; species Picathartes gymnocephalus. The sequence continues at coordinate 4,862 of WEKY01006738.1, read as the reverse complement.
TGAAGAGGGCAGTAGGTGCTTTTCGTGATCCCATATTGTTTTTGCCATCAGCAGAAGCGTTATGACATAAGAACTGAAAACCTCTGCCTCATTTTGTCTCGCGGAGTTGCCAGGGCTGAACTGCCAACAAACTCACCATCTGCTTGGTGACATCAAGGGTGTTCCCACCTTGGGAAGGTTTCACGCCTGTTGGCGGAGGACAGCCAGGCTGTGTGCATCCCGAATCTGAAGTTTGGGATCGGGAGACTGTCTTGGGCTAGATAAGAACAAGTCAGTCAGTGGGAAGGGGATTGTCCTGCTCTGCTCTAGGCTGGGGTGGGCTCAGCTCAAGTTCTGGGGGTAGCTTGGGCCACCACAATGTAAAAAAGACACTTTGGATGTTAGAGAGCGTCCAGAGGAGGTCACAAGCACAGGGAAGAGTCTGGAGGGGAGGCCATGTGAGGAGCAGCTGAGGGCACTTGGTCTCTTCAGCTGGAGGAGACTGAGGTCAGAGCTCACCGTGCTCTTCAACATCCTCATGAGGGAAGCTGAGGGGCAGCTCTGATCTCTGCTCTGTGTGACCAGGGACAGGACCCAAGGAACGGCTGGAGCTGCGTCAAGGGACATTTAGGTTGGATATCAGGGAAATGTTCTTCCCATAGAGGGTTGTGGGGCACTGAACAGGCTCCCCAGGGAATGGGCACGGCCCCAAGGCTGCCAGAGCTCCAGGAGCATTTGGACAACGCTCTCAGACACAGGGTGGGATTGTTGGGGTGTCTGTGCAGGGCCAGGAGCTGGACTCTATGAGCCCTGTGGGTCCCTACCAACTCAGATTCTGTGATTCTGTGAGTCTGTGATTCTAGAGTTTGATTTTCTTTCCCACAACTTCAGGTAACACACACAAACATACTAAGAGTCAGAGCATATCAAAGTCAGCGCAGCAGGCAGCTAGCAGCCAGGATGTGTAAAATTGAAGGCATAGAGGGGGATCTGAATTCATTTCCCTTACAGACATACATGAAGACACTTTGTAAACATCTGATCACAGGCAGGTTTTCCACAGAGTGCCTCTGAAGGTCTCTGTACACAGGACACCCCTCATGGACAGCCCTCCTCCTTCTGCTGCCTCTGTCCCCATCTCTATTTACTGCCTGCTGCTCACATTTCTTATGAAACCAGAGCAATTAATTTTTCAAATGCCTCTATGACATTATTGCCAATGGCACTGTACTTATTTTTAAATAAATAGCCTCTGCCAAGTAAAAAAATCCAAAAATGAATACACACACAGACTATCTTGATTCCAGTTGTGCTCAGTGTATCTGCAAATCCAGATACCCGAGCCTCAGGTGAGGATGTAATTAGAGATCACCACTGAAAAGCTGGTTTTACATGACCAGGGATCAGATAAGAACATATACAGGCAAGGAAAGCTTTTTATGTATTGTTATTATTACTATTATTGCAACATAGTGGCCAGAGCTAGGTTTTCCATACACATGGTTGCTTGGTTTAACCATAAAACCTTTATAAAATATTTCAACAATAAAAAATGAATTTCCAGTCAACCTGTACCCTTTCTTTCAGTTAGAAAAAAAAACCTGTTTCATTATATAACAAGATAACTAGTTTAGAGACCTTTTAAATGCCGTTCAGACTAACTCAATTTTTAAATAAAAATATAATTTCACACTAAGAAGTCAGCACGTTTCATTTCAAAACTCATGAAAACCAAGCTCTTCCAGAGTTTTGCCGTGGAAAAGGCCAGAATCCATACATTCTACAGAAAGTGGAAAAATGCTGATGTGTTGGTGACAGTATTCTGTAGTTTGTATGCTAAAGCCACTGTGTTAACTGAGCAAGCTTTCTAAACAATAGCACTCCCTGACCTTGAAGGTTTAGGAGTTTTTGGTTTCAGACCTGCCTTGGTACATACATTGTTCTCTCCAATAAGTTGCAGCTTCCTGATGAACATTTCCATTTCTAATAAAGGGTCTTGGCTAGTTTGATTCTGAAGCAATTGGTGATTTTTATGGGAAAAATTTAAATGAGAAACTCTCAGTATGTTAAAAATTTTTTTTTAAAAAAATCATTTTTCCACAAAATCGCAAAAGAAGGCATTATATCTTGATGTCTCCATCAAAGGATCCTCCTCATCCTGCAGCACAGATTTCTGATACTCAGACTTTCTTCTGTGCCTCAGGCAACCACAGACTTACTGTGAAGGCAGGCAGGGAAAGAACAGCTAGATACAACTTTAAATGCTGAAGTTAAAAAAACTCTTGCTTTCCTACCAAGTTGAATATCATTGCCTCCCTTTGAACCTCTATAGCTCAACACACTCCACCTGTTCCAAAATTTCACTGCTTTCACAATTATTATTCAGGAGGAAAAAATTGACCTTGATTTTAGATATAAAATATCAGTCTGAAGTATTCATCCACACATACGTGTGTGCATGGTAGAACACAAACATAAATGAATCAATAAATTTTAAAAATCTATGTTTGGTCACACACAAATTGCATAAAGAACATGCCATGGATTCAGGGTTCTGTCCACTCCAGCTTCTAAAATAGGAATGGGATCATCTGGATAGCTGTCAGGATTCACAGAACCACTGCCACGCTGACCACAAGTGCCTGAGATTTCTACCAGTTTTTACAGCAGTAAGAAGATCCTGAGAATTTAAAGGGAGAAAAGCCTGGGGCTCCCAGGTTGGAGCTTCTCAGATTGTAATGATATTTGTCAAGATGCAAACATTTCCTTCCTTCTTCCCAGCCATTTCTAAGCAGAAGTGAGTCAGAAAAGAGAGCCAAATTGAGATTTTATTTCCATGGCAAGTTTATAAATAGTCAGTTCCATAAGACAGCAGATTCAGTGAGCACTCCAAAGGATTGTCCTAGTTCAGGCATAAGACATCATTGTGGAAATATGCCTTTGGCTGTTGCAGTGATTTCCCTGGATTACAATTGAGCATATGCCAACACGCTGGAAGGGTTCCATAGCATGGGAGTGAAGTGTTTGAGGCATCCAAAGCTGTGCTTTAGCACATGTTCCTGCCTAAATCTACTCAAAAGGGAGTCCTTTTGGAGATGGAGAGATAGCCCTGCAGTGAGAGGAAGCAAACATCATTTGCTGAATGCCAGCAATGCCTCTCACTGTTATTCCAGTTATGTGGAAATTAGAAACCTACAAAACAACAAAAAATGGACTGAATGTAAACAGTATCTGATGTTACCTGGAAAATCTAAAGAAATGCAGAAGCAGCAGCTCCAACTGCTAATACCTTTGGAAGGCCTTTAAGTTCATCTGTTTGCAAGCTAAGGAAACAGATGTACTTAGATTTTTTTTCCACTATTTTATGAAAATCAGGAGAGGAACTGGACAGAACTCAGGGCCTAAGCGCTTGAGAGTGAATAGGTTTTGAGAAAGGCTTTTTATTATACCTTCTTCATTCCAGAGGTTGAGCACCAGAGAAAACAAGATCAAACAGGCAGAAATGGCTTTGGTTATGTCTGGATCCCTTCTACCTTTGCCTCTGCTAATGCAGTAGTCAAGCAGCACAGAAGCCCGTTGTAAACAGATACTGGAAAAAATATCTATTTGCATGAGAAACTTGATAAAAGACCACTATGACCTCAGCTACAATAGGGGATTGTGATTCCAGCCACATTTCAGCCTCACTGTCAGGGTGAGTTCTCTCTACAGAAGAGATTTATTTTTCTGTTGCACTAACAAAACTAAAGAAACACAGAATAGAAATTAGTAAAAGAATTATCCACTGTAAAGTATTAAGTTGTCTTATAGCAATTCATTCAGAGTCCCATTTCCAGCTAAATTAGTTTTAATTCTTAATTAAATAGTCAACCATAGAATTTCATTAAAAAGAAACATGCCCCAAAAATATTTTTTTTTTTTCTTTTTAAGACTCACAGTCACTCCTTCTCCATTGGCTGGCAGGACACAGTAACACATGAAGGATTTGAACTTCTTGGCCACATCTGTGTGCAGATCCCACCCTCCCCACCAGCTCATGTCCCAAGTTGTGGAC
>WEKY01006715.1:0-21248 GCA_013390045.1 Picathartes gymnocephalus | reverse complement strand
CCAGATGACCACTGACCCATTTCAGAGACCACCGACCCAATTCTTGGATGAGAATGCACAGGCGTGAAAGGACTTTAACCTCATTTTAATGCGAAGCAGTGGAGAGGCATGCTTAAGATATACGTATGTATTAGGCAGACCAAGTAACTTTGAATATGTAAGACTATTGTAGATAAATAGAGAATCAAAGCTTTGTGAAATTTGCACATGCCTCTGGGGTGCCAACCCCTGTGTGCCTGGCGCTGGCAATAAACATACCCCTTTCTAACTTCAACTAGTTAGAGGGTTTGTTTTTCTGCGCATCACAGGATTCAAAACAAACCTAACACCAGCTGACAGTACTCTCACAATCCTTTCCTTCCACTGTTTCTGTATAAAATATTACTACTTTTTTTCCTTCTTCAAGATGAAACAGAGCTCCATAAACTCAAGATTGGTTAGAAACCAAAAGTTCTTCATAATTAACTGGTCTACACCTGCAATATTTGCAAGGAAGCTGGGTCTGCTTTACATAAATTTAGAATGCCTAAGAGTGAGAGCATTTAATATTTAAAACTCAATTTAAGTATTCTCTGATTTTCCCAAGAATTTTTTTACAAAATAGCCTGGACAGAGGTTTCCTACACTTTTATGACCTGGCAAGAAACACATTTTAATGTGTTTTGCTTGCACAAACAAAATTTAAACATATAAAGCATCTCATAAAACAAGCCTCAAATTACAGAATTCATTTCACTAACTTATGCAAAAACAGAATCTTCATGATTCCTGTTCTTATTTACCACCACCTTAATAAAAAATAAAAACTAAACCCCAATTTGCATATCTGGTAATACTTGCAGAACATGTAGTTCCATATGAAAAGCCTACTCATGAAATGCTGCCACGCTTATTAAATTTATCCCTGAAAAATAAAAGCTAAACCTGTTGCTGAAGTTTCACATTTCCTTAAACTATTCTTCTGAAAGGCAGTTCAGCATGGAGCAAATAAATACTTTTCAACAACTTTTTGGAAAGAAAGCTCAGTGATTCTTTTTGCCTATGCCAGTACTTAAAGCTACCTTCATTGTCGTATGAGAGGAAATTATTATTCTCTGAAAAAAACCCAGACTGCAAAGTCTAACAATGCGATCAGACACGCACTTCCTTAACCTCTGCAGTGGAAATGAAACAGACCTAATGGCAACACCTGCAGCAACACTTCCAGTGCCAATTCAAACAAGCCTATCTTTACTTTTCCCAGAAACCATCTAACAAGTCTCAGGGAGTAAGTTCCTGCTTTTCAGTTACAGAAGGGAACTCTTAACATCTGGATAGTAACATCTTAAACCACGTCATCCACAGCAGCAAGAACATACCTGTGTACAGCACCCATACCCAGATCAGCCATGGGCAGGGACATGTGCAGCTAGGTCAGGTTGCTCAGAGACTAGCCCTGCCTGACCTTGAAGGTTTCCAGGGATGGGGCATCTACCCCATCGTTTGGCAACCTGCTGCAGTTTCACCACCCTCACTGTAAAAAATTTCCTCCTTATATTTAATTCCACCCTCTCTTGGTTTAAAACCATTACTCCTTGTTCTATAGCAACAGGCCCTGTTAGAGGATCAATTTTAGAGTAAGTGGGCTGGAAGAACTTGGCCTAGGTGACAGATTTGAGATGAAGCACTGAGGAATCTGTGACAAGGCAAAAGTTCTTACCCATAAAGCAAATAACAATTTTACAAATTTAAACTACAGAGAAAAAAATTATCTGCTTGACAGTCAAAAGTGCGAGTTTTACTGCTGTGGATATTTGGCCTTATTGTCCTTAACAGCCCTAAGATTCAGCAGATAAAACTACTGCTGGTTCTTATCAGCTTTAATCAATTTATTTATATCATATCAGAACAGCATGGGCTGCAGTGGTAGGTGTGTAGTGACAGAACTCACACCAACATTGCTGTGCTACAAGGAAACAGAAAATCAAGAAAATACAACCAGCAAGAAAGGCAAAGGTATTTACTTCCCTGCTATAATGGCAAAACGTCTGACCATAAATAAAAGAGTACATTGCTTCACTTTCTTACTGTTAATATCAAGTTATCCTAACTAATTATAAAGCACATCACTTCATGATGCATCTTATGCTTTTGCTGAGCTTATGACAGATACACAGACATTTAGGCTCTTAGCTTAGAAATATCCAGGGAGGACACCAAATTTTTGAGTATAAGACATTTCCCTATCAAGACTATAAATCCAGAGATACATAAAATATCAGTAGCAACTCACTATTATCTGCATTACACTGTTCTCTCTCTCCTGATACTGAATACGCCTGTATACACCAATTTACAACAGTTACCTTCAGCAACTCCAGAGGGTCAGGAGAAAAGACACAGAGCCCAATTATTTGTCTTTCTCCTAATCATAAAATAAATTAGTATCTTTAAAACAATTTCTTTTCATGGTATCAAACCAATAATGGAAATGCAAACCAAAACCCATGAACAATTTTATCTTTAAAGGAAGACCCGTGTTTAAATTGTGTTGAACAAGAATCAAAAGATCTCAGAATGTAAACTCAACAACAAATATAACACTGATTCATTCTATGACCTTGAACAACACATTCCATTTCCTAGTGTTTCTAACTTCTCAGTGTTTTAAGTACAAGAGCTTAAGCGTACATGGTATTTTAACCTAACTGAGGTATGCTGGGCGCAGAAGAACTGTAATCATTGGTGACTGCATGTCACCAATGACGTCTGCAGCTGGGTACAGTGATATAAAGTACAGAGTGCTCTCACACAGTGTTAAGTGAATTTTTTCACTGCTGTCACGAAACTATGTATCTTACCTATCATCACTCTGCATTTTACATCACAGTCCATTAGCCATATTTTGTAACAAGGCCTAATCTTACATGACATGAAGTCCTTCTGGGAAACAGACCTGGATTCTGTAATCCCTGAAACCAAATGAGCCCAGAATTGAACTAAGAAATATGGTTTATTTCATATCAACTGTTTGTCCCTAGTGTTCTCCAGAGCCACCTACTGGAAATACTTCTTGAATTTTGATTGCAAGGCTAGAGCAACGACAGCACAATATGGTTTTCTTTGACCCAAAAAACAACAGCAGACATTCCACTTGCATATATAACGATTACTAATTTTCACAGAGAAGAGAAAAAAAAAACCAGCAAAATTTTCCTATTCGAATTTTTACTTTGAAGGATTAAAATTAAAACAACATACACATTGAGGCTGCAGACAAAACACAGCAGTTACAAACACTGGAGTAATAAGATGGAAATTCAGTTTTCAGGCTGATGTGCAATTCCTTTTTTTCCTTTATAAATGCAAGTGAGATGCTTGTTAAAAGCCAGACTGCTTCCACAACTGCAAAGCAAAAAAGTTTTCCATTTGCTATGTTATTGTAAGTTTCATGCAATAGCAATAGAACCTGCAAGGTCTGAAAGCACTGTGGAGTAAGCCAACCTAGTATGAACTGGTCTGGCATTAACATTACTACACTGCAGATCAGTTTGGCCTTCTCTGAGTAACTATTAATACAAAGTAAAATATCAATTTGCTCTTGTGGTGACAGAAGTCAATTAAGGCCTTTTTACACACACAACAATGGCAGCAATACATTAATAATTCTGATATCAAGTCTCATTCAAGAAAACCAATGCCAATTTCCATGGTCTTGACAAATACCCCCTGCATTTGAAGTGTTTAATCACAACTGGAAATAATGCCAACCTTCCATTTTTCCTTATTTTAAGGAAGGTGTTTCTTAAAAAATTGTTTTTAATAAAGAGGACAAATAAAATAAATACAAGAGTATTTCTTGAAATGAATGAAAGTTAAAGAAAAGCAGACTGATGACACATTGCACAAATGACTGTGAGAGAATAAACATTTTTAAAAATGGAAGAGTGCTGTGCAATCTATTCCTGTTGAAGAAATCAGACTCCAGAAATGAACAGATAAGAGTACCTCAAGGAAATATAACCCTCCATAAGACATTAAAAAAAATTACATGCTTGTGAAAGGATCAGAGTAGATAATTAACTCATCAAAATTCATAATTTACAGCCACATAAAAACTGAACTAACATTTTCTTCTCTTTTCAAAGCCAACTAAGACTGGGTTTGTAGTTTTAAAGGAAAGATTGCATATAAACAATTTTTTGTTCAATTTAGCATCTGTACAATATTGGAAAAACGCTAAAATTTTACCTCCCCAACCTCCTTTTGGAAAGTCAGTGTCATCTGTGTCCTGCCGTAAATAAATGGTCCATCCCTTTTTGAAACATTCTCAAGCCATTTGATGATTAGAGGAGTTGAAACACTGAAAGGCAGATTCCCAATGATATGTATATCTGGTGGTTCTGTTGACATTTGGCAGAAGGAAAACAGCTGTGAAAAAGTTTTGGGTAAAATTTTGCCAAGAAGTAAAACAAAAGAAAAATACACGCCTACCAACCTAGACTTAAAATATGGAAACAATTTTTGATCATGCCACACCAAAATTATGCCTGTCCATTTATACTCATCTTACAGTGACAAAACTGTGTTACTATTCTCAGTATTTACTTGGAAAAAAGTTGTTAGGTTCAGCTCTCATTTACATTTGAAAAAATCAGTAGCTTTCAGATGATTTTCAGCTAACTAAATTCCAGCTGAGCTACTCTAGAACAGCAAAATTACAACAGCATTCCTGTGACTTCAAACTATGATTATTAGAGATACAGAGTAAATAGCCATACTCATACTTCTGTCCAACATATCCTCCCAGGGGCATTTTACTGAGTCCTAGCAACCCTAAAACAACTATCTAACTCACACTGGACAGAGCTCTCCTTCTGTATAGAGTCTTCTGAAATCAAAAGGTGTTTAAGTACAAGACTCAGCCACAAGAAGTGATACCTGGTTTTCAGTTATGGATCATATCAGTATCTGTGTGTGTTGTACAACACAACACAGGGATTTCATTAGCAGGGATCCTTATGTCTAAGTAGGAGTGCAAAAGAAGTGGACAAAATCCAAAAGCCAGTGTGCTGTTTCTTAGATACTACAGTATTTAATAACATGAATAAGAGACGACAATATCACCTTCAAGCTGTTTTTCTGGCATGCTTTACTTATTATGCACTTTTTAGGTTGTGATATTTCTGGCCTATCTGTGGTATTACACATTTATCAGAGATGGTGGTTTTTGAAAGCCACCAGGCTTTCAGATTTTCATATGGCAGTAACACAGAAGAAATGTATCTTGCCTATAATTGATCAGCTCAAAACCTAACAGTGACTCTATCTTCAAGAAAGCTAAATTTTTAAAACTGCACTACACTCTCACACATACATTTGCTCATAGTTTGTTCTGCAAAGCACTTACCTCTTGCAATGAGGCAAATACAACATACAATTTTTCTAGGTGAACATAATGTGCCATGGTCTTTTATGTCCTAAATTAGAAAGCACTTTACTGCTCTTCAGGCATTGCAAAGAGTGACTTAACCTCCCAGTCTCCTTTTCCAAATTTATTAATAAAAGGTAATCTCTGATTTATCTAATGATATTACACGTTTTGAAACGGAAGTGAAATAGTGTCCTATTGCAACCTCAGGATGAAAAAAAGAAAGCAAAAAACCACAATCCTGATTAGATTCTACTTTTGCAAAGATAGCCAGCTGCAACCAAAGCAATGAGAAACCTAAATTTCTGATGGCAAGTTTTCCACAAGCTTCAAAGCAAGTTACAGAAATTTCTTCAGTGGAACAACAGCAGTCATGATTTCTGACTTCTTCAAAAAGAAAAATCCAGGAAGTACACCATCTGATCTCCTTTCATGCTTTCCAGAAGTCATTTTTGCACAGTCAAGACACTCTAAGGTTAATAACTGCAAAGCTCCTCAATTTAAACTAAGGTTAATGTCACACAAACTCCACTGTTTTGTATTAGAAAAGGAAGAGAGTTCTGTTTCCTCTAGGAAAAAAAACCAAACAAACAGTTGTCTCTTTATCTTCAACATGTACCAGTAGAGACTAACAGCTGCACTGAGTAAACTTCAATTTTATCATGACTTAAGACTAACTCAGAAGCACTAAAAAATGAAACAAACCAAATGCGAATACTAACCATCCTCCCAGTTCTTTTTTAAGTGCTTTGGAAAAGCCTTCTCCATCTTATAGGTCAGGATATCTCCATGAACAATGCGCACTTTTCCTGGAGCTGCTTCAGATAGCATCTGTTTGTAAGCAAGCAAGCAGAATCCACAGTGAGTGTTAACCAAACTCATTTCCAGCTTCCGCCACTGCAGGAATTAAACCATTGCTATATATTTATCGTCAATATACAACAAAGCACAGTAGGAGTTAAAACGAGAACACTATTAAAGTATTTCCTTTCAAAAGCAAACACTAGAAATAAGTTACTGTGTGATTCTGTAAACATTTAACTATTCACAGATGTAGAATTCTTAATAGAGAATTCGAACTTGAAAAAACTGCTAAGTCTCTTCAACAACAACAATTAACAAGCCCCAGGCCACTAGCAGGACCGCACCTGATTTAAGTAATAATGCAAGCAGGAGGTTTTGAAAGGTTTTTAGATCAATTACCTATGGAAAGAAGGGCTCATATTGTTTATTCTGTTTCCCACACAGTTTTAGGGCCTATTATCCAATTTCAGCCATATGTGATACAAGGTTGCAGAAATACTCATTTTTCCTTTTACATAAAAGAGGTGGAAGAGATTCTCTTAATACTCCCTGTAGTAGTCTACACTTGTACCATTAAAAAACAAGGAATCCACTCAGAAGAGGGAATGAGTACCTAGCAGTAGGGAAGATTTCAAAAATTTCTATCTTTCTAGATATTTCAAAATCATCTCCATTGTCAGCTTCTGCAGCCCACTTGCACAACTTATCTAGTATTTAATAAAAGCTGATATGCAAACTCAGCACTAGCTGTAGTTTGACAACCATTTCTTTAATTTCTGGCGTCAGTTCCCATAATCAAAATTAGTTAAGCTTTTTTAGTGGTGTACTAATCTTTTCTCTTACACTATGAAACTATGCACAAACAGCACAATTCAAAAGCAGTGGCAACTTTTTCAAAGATGACATTTGGGGATATTTATTGATCCTAAAAGAGAATAATGAGAAATGGCTTAAAGAACAATTTTGCTTTTGTGCAGAAATCCAAATCCGTAAACAGTTAAGTGCTAGTGGCCTAACTGCCAAAATAAACTGCTCACCATTGTTAGTCCCATCTTCAATCTGAACAATGTTTATATGCTTAGGGGCACAAACAGCTTTCACTATTCTCTGAGCCAAAGGAAAATACTGCTTTCTCCTACAGTCCACAAAACATCGTCATGAAATTTTTTTGAGTAAAAGTTTGGGGGTTTTAATTATCAAAAAAGCTACATTTTATGTAGAGCAATAAAAGCTTAACAAAAAACTAAGTGTTCCTACCTGTTTTAAGTGCAATTATTTCCAAAGAGAAAAAAATAAAACTAACCTCATCTCCAAACCGCTTAATGGACTTTTCTGCATTACACTAGCAATTATATGACATACAAATTCACTAATCTGCCATGGTTTGTCAAATCTTTCTTTGAAGCTGTTATAAATGCTCTAACAGGATGAAAGATAATGTTAGATCAACAAAGTTAGAAAATAGTGTCATTTGTTAACAACAGTTTTCTTATCAAGATGAGTTTAGGGGTTGCTGAGTAACACACTTTACATAAATGAGAATAGCATTTAACTTGTGACCAGAAAATCATAGTCTTATATTTCTAATTTGAAATAAAGACTTGGAAAGCCAGTGAAGCTTTTTTCATTTGAAGGGAAAATGTGTGCAGGTAACACAGCTCCAGGAGTTGCTGTGCATCAAGGACACCTGCCAAGAGTGTTCCAACACAGAGATACTCTCATTCTTCACACACAACCAAAAGGGCACGGAGGAAGCATAAGGGGCACAGTATAAAACATGAAATGGTGTTCCTGGAAAAATTTTATATTCAATACATTCTCTTGCTTCCTTTCTTTCCTCATCAATCATTCCAGCCTAAAAACTATTAGGGAATATGGCATAGAGAGGCTGTGATTCTTTAAGACAGACAGAACTGGCAGACTCTCAGCTTGTATAAACTTTAACTCTGTAAACATATATTCTTCATTGTATTTCAGTTTTGCAAGAGATCACAGGTTGAAAAACAGTTAATGAAAAATGCTGTATGCTTTACATTAGCAATTTTTAAAATATCTAGGAGACATTTGTAAGCAATAGTCCCCAATTGTTATCTTAATCTCTGGCATTTTCCCTTATTCAAATCTCAACCCTTTTATGAATACAAGTTTTGATAGTTTGCTTGGGAAATGGAAAAATTATTACAACTCACATTATGAAAAAGAAAGATTCACTGTTATGTATGTTCTTATTTGTACAGAAAAAAAGCAGTATCAAACTGAACACTAATGGATGTAATGCATTTCTTGCTCATTCACATCCACTGTTACTGAGTTATACCTCCTCTATGTTCAATAATCTCATTCAGACATTCACTTCTACTGTGAGGAGATTGGCAATTAAAAATAATGACTAACATTATGTCACTTGAACAGTAAAGATAATTACATACCAAAAGCTCATTTTAGATGCCAAGAAGTATACTATTATTCAGACAAATCTGTTGCAGTTGGGTGCATTTTGAAAGATCAGAAAAAAAAAATCCAAGTACTTAAAAAGCTCTCTTAACTAAAACAAGTGTCATTTAACCTCAAATTCTCTCCAGCCCCAAACCAGTTCTCAAAATCTAAAACCAAAATGCTGATTGCCCCCAGTCAAGTGAAAACACAAAGGTTTCACATTTCATAAGACAAAGATGGCATACTATACCTTATTAATGGCTAACCCTACAAAGACATAATTACATGCACATTCAAGTTTAAGGATATGAGGAGTTTCATTCACACCTTACTTTTTTTTTAATTATATAAAGAGATGGTAGCAGTTATCAAGTGAACTACCTCTTTATTTTTTGCTTCTGATTTACTGAAAAAGACACAGTGCAATTTAAGGAAAACCCTTTGAATTGCTCTAATCTGAGATGGTAGTGACATAAAAATCAGTCAAATATCAAGATTTTGGGATTGTTTTTCTTGCTGGATTATACAGTCAAATTCCATAAACATCCAGCAATAAAAGTAGATAGCATTTGAAAATGCCACAATGACTTGTGAACTTATACCAACTTTAAAACAAAGGAAGAAAAGCTTAAGAGTTTTTTTGAAAATGTAAAATAGATGCTTGCTTTATTCTTCTCCATCTGGATGTTAACCCACATTGACTGTATTAACTGGAAATACACTTTTCCAATTTTATAAAGCATAATTATTAGGATTAAAATGAAATATAAGACCATACATAAGGACATTACATTCAGCCTTCAAATTATGATTTCACCATCATGATGAAATGTACCTGAAATGTGTCAGTCTGAAAAAAAACCCCAAAACCTCACAAGCCTTGGCAGTAATTCGCCTGCAGGATAAGGTCCTAAAGGGCCTATGAGAAAGTAGGAACAATGAACTGTGATACTGTGTATCTTTATCTTCAAGCAAATTATAGCTCTGGTTTCTGCCACAGAACCAAACTTATTTTCAGTGCTGAGATCCCAATAAGACATGGAATCTCTCTTAAGTTCTCAAAATGTTCTTATTCAATGTTGTGGTGACATGTATACAAGTTATTCTCCAGTTGGTACCTGCAATCCTGGAATAAATCGAGCATCCTTTTCAATTAAAAGGAGTTGTTCAACACCAGCACTGAGAATGGATCTGGTAATTCCTCCTGGCCCAGGGCCCACTTCACAAACATGGGCATTTTTCAGCGTGCCAGCCTGTTTCACTATCTTGTCTGCAAGACACAAAGAACATACGAAGCCTTTATTTTCCAGGAGATCCAGCTCAGCAACATAACCTCATTGTTTACTGTTACACAAGCACAAGCATGCTTATCTCAGAAGAGACATAAACAGTGACACAACCCTGTTAAATCACCACACACCCGCTAGACTGCAGAGAATTCAGATTTGTTTCATACTACAAGATATACTGAGCTATTTGAAAAAAGCAATTTTTAGTTTTACGTCTTTAGCATTTATTGGGCTCATTACAGAATTAAATAATAAAAGAGTATCACTCCTCATCTGTACACTAGCAGTACTATTGTGCTGCAAGCAAGCACTTGTGTTCGACATCCTAAAGTCTCACTACTCATCCTTGTAAAGGTATTTCGCTACAACACCTCTATTTCAAGGCAATTTAAGTAAGAAAGATAGAGTAAAGCTGTGTCAAGATTATATTATGATTATATTAAGAGCAATTTTATGAGGGAGAAATGGACTAAATGCAGAGCTGGAACACAGGCAACTGGTAGCTATACAAAATAGGGCAGTTGAAAGGTGAGGAAAGAATATCCATGTGTAAGTGAAAGGATACAACATTAGAAAGCATTACAGACACGAAAGAGGACAGATTAGGGACTAGAAAATGTAGCTAATGAAACTAAGGGATCCTTGGGAAGCATGGAGAGAAGATATTGACAGAAATTCTGCTGTTCACTCCATGATCTCTTACATATGCAATAAAAATAAAAAATATCTGAAGACTTGTCTACTTGTCGGTTTTACTAAAGGAAGGTTGACATTTTTATTCAGGGGTAAGAGTCCAGTTGCTCAGGAAGTGGAACTGAGTTTCATGCTCTGAATTTTTATCAATCTGAATCTTCAAACGTAATCAAATCATGAGCCACATGAAGCTGTACAGCATTTGTTAATGAAAAATCCAGCCACCACTATGCCAGGGAAGACACCCACCCCTGACTGACAGAACAGTGCTAGCTTTGTCACCCACTGCTAACATGAAGCTGGAAAAAACAGAATTGTTCAGAACAATGCAACTGGTTCAAAAAAGCTGCAACACTTCTGATAAACTGAGACAAATGACTCTCCTGACTACAGGACAAACTCTAAACTGTACAATGTGTTAAACACTTTCTATGACAGAGAATAATCTGAAAAAAATGCTAATTTTTAAGTCAAATTTATAAACCAAAATAGTACCCAAATGGTAAAAGTACTACTTTTGTTTAGATTTTTGCATTTCAGTCAATGACCCGTATTTTATATACAAATATAGTTTCTATCTAAAAAATGGCACTTCAATTTATAGAGAAACCTATTTTTGAGGAGTAGGTAAAAGCAATTTGTCTAACCTAAAACTACTTTTAAAAGAGGCATTTATTATAAACGTTTACCATTGAGCTGCCATTAGTCTGACAAACGCTATTTTACAAACATCATCTCCTTAGCTATACTCTGGATTCTGACAAAAACTGGGATACGTGTTCTATACCAACTAAAAATATTAGAATAAAATATTTAACCTGTCAATCGCAAATCCAGTAGAAAGTTCTGGGAAAGTTGTTTCAGTGCTTTAAGGCGGAAGAGTTTAATAATCTCTCCAATAGTTGGCAGGGGAGGCAGGCGGAAAGCTGCCACCTTTCCCGGAGCAGCCATAAGACAAAACTCTCATTCCTTCCTCCTAGAGAAACACCGAAAAGATGATTCTGTTACACACAATAAATTATAACTAATATTAAAATCGCTACTAAGTTGACAAACCAAGGCGTGATTTACAAATCATTACAGGAGGGCTACAGGAGGACTAAATCCCAAGCAGCACTAGGTCTGGATGCAGTGCTTATGCTCGGCACGAACTCGGGGTATTTGGGCAAGTCCCATCCCGCAGATCTGCCAAAGCCTCAGGTAAAACAAAGTCCTCTCACAATCACTCAATGTCAACCTTCCATTACTTTAGAGAAGAATCAGCACGGAGAATGCCCTCACGGCACCACGGGAACCAGAATGTATTTCACTAATGTGCCCCTAAGAAGGGCGGGAAGAGCTCCACCCCCTCCCCGCGCGTGCTCCCAGCGGCGCCGCCGGACTGCGCAGGCGCACNCTGCGCAGGCGCACCCGCCGTCAGCGCGGCTGGGACAGGCCCAGCGCAGAGGCGGGGCGGGGCTGCGCGTGGCGCCGCCGCACGCAGCGGGCTGGGCCAGACCGGGATCGCCCCGCCGCCGCACGCGCCTTCTCTCTCCCCGCCTCTCCCGAAGGACAGGGACGCTCGGAGCGGTGCCACGGCAGCGCCGCGGCTCCTTACGGGGCGCAGCGGGCGCCAACCCGGAAGAGAGAGGGGCGCCGCGCTGCGCATGCGGCTGTCCCGGCGCCTTACCTGGCTCTGCACGGGGCCGCGCACTCCCTCTGTTCTGGGCATGCGCGGTGGGAGCCGTGGGCGGGGCTGGGCGCTCTTGGGAACTCGGAAAGAAGCGGTGAAGAAACGGATTTAATAATAGTGTTTGTATGAGTAATTACATTATGTAAGTGCATGTGCTTACATATGTTTTCAGGTGTATTTATATGTAGGTATATATTCTTAAGACGTTTTCTAGTTTTGTTCATCCTGAAATACACTGGTAGCATCGAAAGCCATTTTGGCAGAATATTTCTGCAATATCTTCTGTCACAGTGGGTTAAGGAAGTTCCTTTCTCCACAGCACCTTTAAACAAGTATTTGATTTTAAGATTCTTTTTCAGTTTTGCCTGTGTCGTTCCGTGTTGTTATGACTGCAGCTGAATGCTAAGAAGTTAATTCCTGAAAGCTAGACTGGTACTAAAAAGCCAGAGGTAATCAAGGATATTATTAGGTAGGTGCAAAGAAATAAGGGCATTAAAGGATTTGCAAAACATAATATCTCACTCAGGAGAAATAATGGGTGTAACTCTAAATAGTTTTCTACATTAGGCATAGCTTCTACCACCAATAGCCTATTCCACTTAAATAAAAACAGCAAATGCTGTAATGTATATTAGTGTTGTCCTGTGAAGAATTAAATGGAACAAGACTGATACACGATATTTGCATCAATATCTCTTTACAGCTATGGGTTCAGTTGTGTTTTAAGATCAATCAAGTTTATTACAGTTGAAATCTATGTATGTGAGATAAATCATACATGCATGAAGACCTGGGAAAAGGTGGTGTCAATAATAGAAGGGACCACAATTACAGAAAAGGGAAAATGGATTTAATTACTCAGTCATTAAAGATATAGGGAACGTTGCAACTGTTATCAGTAAGAAAAGGACCTGGCCTAGGGTTTATTTGATAGAGTGGAATATTGGAATAAACCCTCATGGTCCTAGTCTTATCTGAAACACTGACGTTTTGAGTCTGTGAGGTATAAATATAATTTTAAATATATATTATTTGGATTTAAAGTCATTATAAACTAAATATAAAATGTAAGCTCCACCTGTTGGTGAAAATGTGGGATTTCAAATGATATTTCCTAGTAGCCCAGTGATAGTACGTCAACTCCAAGAGGGCTGTACAAGAAATTAATATAATATTGATTTTTTTCTACTTAAAATCTGAGGAAATTTTATAGGAATATGAGCTGCGTTTCAGGAGGAGCAAGTATAAAATGGCCTGGGATCAATCATCTTTATGACCAGCTGAGGCATCCAGGCTGTTTTAGCTCTCAAGCAAAAAAAGATACCAATTTAAATTTTTCTGTACATAAAAAATGTCATGTCAGAACGTTGTTTTAATAATGAATTTCTTACTTGATTGAACTTTTTCATCTCACAACCTCAAATCTCCTCAGTCTTTGTATACAAGTATTGTTATGGTTAAAAGTACACACTTTTTCTTGATTAGATGCCCATGCATGAAAGTTTCCAGGTTATTTCATGTGGTCATAACTCTTACTGCAATAATAACAAGTTATAATAGATTTATAATTAAATAGTTGAACGAAATCCAGTAATCTTTGCTAATACTTTTAGCTGTAGAAACTTTTTGGTAGAAGAATCGCTTGCTAAATTAACAATTCCAGATTGAAATGTTTCCAATGTTACAGCTGAAATACTTTCAGTCCATGTCGCTGACTATGGTAACATCGGATCAGTCAGATTTCCACAAGCGATCCATGATGCAATCACCCTATTTTATACACTGTTGTTATTAGTATTATTGCTGTTACTGTTTGTTTTCCATATTTAATTGATGTTTTTCCAGTAAATTATTATCTCAACACATGATCTCTGCCTTTTGTCCCTTTCTTACTGGAGGAGGGTGGGGAGAATGGAAATGGCTGCTTGGAGCTTAATTTCCAGCTGTTTTTAAACCAGAAAAACTGGTCATTTCTAGAATGTGTCTCCAAATAAGTTGTGTATTCTGCAGGAGGAAAAGTGAGCCTTCCAGGCATTTATTCTGCTTATTCCGGCCCTTTCATGTCTTTGCAAGTAAGGCAAGGGCTACAGGAAGAGAGCTTCCTTCTTATGATCCTAACAAAGTTCACAAAAGAAATGTGAGAGAAGGAAGCTGGAAGGAATTTTTCCATTCCTGTGAATGCGTGACACCCATCCTGGGACTCTCCAGTCTCTTTGTCCTTTGATGTGCTGGAGTTGTCCCTGGAAGATGCTTCTGATTACTTACCACAAAGGTACTTGTGTAACAACAAGGGATTATGAGCACTACAATCATAAAATTGTCTTAAATAGGCAGACAGAGGATGGAATATGCAAAGGACTTGTATAAACAGCAATAATAGAAGTTTAATAACCTTTTAAGTTAGACTTTGGACAGCTCCATTTTCATACTGGAACCTGGCCCAAGAATCCACTAGAGAAGCTCTTAATCTGTTTTCATTCCTCGAGAGTGAGAACAGTGAAAAAAATCACATACAAAATAATGCAGAATTTTGGAGTGCTGGAGAAATGTTTTATTTTGAGAATGGCAGCAGTTGTGTCTTAACCTTACATGCAGAGCCTGCTAATTTTGAAGCCAATGAAACATTCAGCACGTGTTCCACCGATCAGGTGGATGCCAGAGAAAGATCAGCTGAGCATCTGAAGAAGCTCAGGGTCAGGTTCTGAGATCAATTTTGCAGAGACACCATCATGGGATCAGTTGGAGTTCCCCTCTTGACCACAGCTTAAGTTCAGGTTCACCTGCGAGCATTGCAATGGTTGAAACCACAGTTGTGTCTGTAATGATGGAAAAGCATGTTCCTCAGTGGGAAGTTAATTTTACAGACTTGCTGAGCTCATTTGTAGATACTAATTATTTACTGGTTCTATGCTCAGGTTTTTACAATTTAGAAATAATTCCCTCTAAAAGGAAGTACAATATTACTGAGCTAAATGATTTTGTTGCTTGGGAATATTTTTATTAGTTTTACATTATGGCATCATGTTGTTAAAAACAGGATCCACTCCATGCTCTTGAAATGCCACACTCCACTCAATTCTGAGATAGAAAAATCTATTTGACAGTTATTTTACATCAAATTAAGGTAAATAAGATGACAAGATGTAAATGTCTAGATTACACTGTAAAATGATAAGGAAATGGAACACCCAAAAGAGGTTAGAGACAGAAAATTGTGTATTTTCCACCCTGCTGGAAGTACTTTCATACCACAAGGCCTCTTTTCTTCAGCTTGCTCTCAAAGACACTGTTTTCTATTGTTTGTTAAAATAGAATGTTTATTATTTCTGTTACACTACCTCATAAGGATCCTAAATAGATGTTAGGAGCCCATTGCACCAGGCACTGTACAAACACAGTGTATGCCCTCCCTCAGGAAGAGTTTTGTGACCAAATAAAATATTGAAGAAAATAAATTAGCAAATGGGAAGAAGTTTAGGGAATATAACAGCAGAGAGACGTACATTTGTGTAGTCACAGTAATTTTAGAAGCCATGGGCTGCAAAAAAAGGACAAAACTGTTATGAAACCTCTGCAGTATTAACTCTGTACAGGCTCTGTAAGATGGTTTCTTGCTTTTTGATAGCAGACACCATACATTTTAGAGTCCCTGTTTTGAGCTAAATGTTCTGCTCACTTCAATATTTACACTCAATGTGAAATAAACCTTAATATTACTTCAGCTATTTCTTCTGGTAGAGCCAAGTAATTCAGTTGTGGGCGAAATCTTCCTACTTATGCCAGTCTACCACTGTGGATTTGTCAGGCCACATTTTGATCAGAAAGAGTGTTTTTCTTGTTACCATTTCAGTAATGCTGTGTAGCAAAAACTAAGCACTCAAAGAATAAAGACTTCATGTCAAAAAAAATCTGGCAGAAATTTCTGTCCAGACTGCTGAGTTCTTTCCTAACATAACAG
Organism: Picathartes gymnocephalus; assembly: GCA_013390045.1. Taxonomy (NCBI): domain Eukaryota; kingdom Metazoa; phylum Chordata; class Aves; order Passeriformes; family Picathartidae; genus Picathartes; species Picathartes gymnocephalus. Next base: position 4,986 of record WEKY01006715.1, on the reverse strand, counting down.
TTAGGAACTTTCCTAACAGAAGTACAAAGATCCATGGCTTTCTGTATTGTCACAGCAGATGGCTAAAAATCATTGTGTTTATTTTAAAGTATTAGAATTTCTTTTAATGCTCAGTTCTTCTGATGTGCCTTTTTTATATGTGAACCACTTAATCAACTCAGGTCATGGTGTAAAGCTCTAGCTGTAGCCATCCACACTAGGAAGTTTATTTTTACTTGACAATTTTGACTTTCACTTGATCACGCCATTTTAGATGCTAGGGCATTTATAAGAAGCACCAGTTAATGCAAATTTTGGGTTAAAATTTGAGGAGTGCCAGGAATGATGAGAATCAAGACTACTCTCATTTACATTATCTGCTGGCTTCTGTAGAAATGGGGATTTTCACACTGCAAATAGGACTTAAAAACAAAAGCACAGACTCAGTACTGCCAGCAGCTACACTTATCATCCATTTATCATTGGGAATTTTGAAGCATTGTGAAACGTTGGTGTTTTAGTGAACTTGGTCTTGTTCACCCAACACCCAAGTGTCTGTGTTGGAGAATGTTCCCTTAAGGATAATACTTGTTTGAATCTTAATTAGGCTCTCTGATGGAGTTTTGAAAATTGATGTTCCACTTTTAAGCACTAAGTATCCCCAAGTTAAAAATATGGAAAGTAAAAGCTTTGTCACTTGCAACAGCTCCCACAAAGATATTTGTTAAAAATACAACATACCACATCAGTTGGAACCCAGACTTTTGTACTCTGATCATGGAAAATAAATACAAAATTACCTAAACCTTTGAGAAGCACACAGGTAACTGTTCATTGCCACACCATGTTGCCATCTGAGACCCCTTTGCAATGGTTAATTTATGGTCTTGTGAAACCCACCCATGGACTAGGAGTGGCACAGAGCCTTGTATGTCCCCCACGAGGGGAGATCACAAAACAGGCTATGTCCCTGGGTTTTCCTTTCCTGCTGCCACATGTGTTTAGCAGGACAGTTTAAAAACATGTGTTTACCTCATCTCGACCGCTGAACAATGTGTTAGAATTAGATGCGGTCCTTGAACTACTCTTCTGCCTTGCTTGTGTCAGGCAAGTCAGTTGCTGCCTGGGCCCTCAGAAATAAGCAATACCCTTTATAAGTGCCTCATGGCTGTGGTGGGTTGTTTATGCTCCCAGAAAATGTGACAGGAAAAAAGAGGACAGAGAGGAAACCTTTTAGCTTTAGTTCTCTAGCTTCTGTCTTTCAAGCCCAGAGGTGGGATTTGATCTGGGAGGTAGAGCATAAAAGGATTTGTGTCTTCAGTATGTGGGAAGGGGATTTATAAAATGCAGAAGGCAGAAACTTCGAGATATGAATGTTGGGCGAAGCTCTGTGACCACTGGGTGCCACTCTTGTTCCACGACGAGTGAACTGCTGTGTCTTTAACAAGGACCACAAAGTTTACTGACTCGACTAAATGTCCTTATGTCGAGTCAGGCTGCCAGAATACGAATATATTCTGCCTAGCAGAAATAAAAAGCAGAAGGTCAATGATAGACGCTTACAGTAAGCAAGAAAGGAAGATTCAGCAAGCAAAATCCAAGCAGTAAAACCTGGAAGTTCAGGTCTGCTGAATATACCACATGTAAGGGTAGGTTGTTAATCATAGTTGGGAGCTCCTAAGAAGGCAATGTCAGAATTTGTGTTTTCCTAAGGAAGGGGTGAAGAAACTGATTTTAAAATATGTTTTTAAAATAAAACATTTAATTAACAGTTTTTAAGTCAGCTTTTTGCATCTACTGCAGATGGCAAAATAAAACGTGGTGCCTCTGTTTGAACCATAACCTGTTTCTATCATTAGGGTGCTGTAACAACCACAGCATTCTGATCATGCATTTCTAAGGGGGCAAACAACCACCACTGCTCTAGTACTGAGAATGGGAGAGTAAAGCTAACTACAATGATTTCTCTGTCCAGACTAAGAGAACTGCTGAACAGAAATAAAAAATCATCAGCAAGACCTTGGTTTCCTTGTGTGAGGTTTTTTTATAAATATATTTTTCTGAGGCTTTACCTGGCATAAATTGCTACAGTTCTGTTAAATTTGTGGTGACAATAGTGATTCCTAAAAGGTGGGAATACTCTTTAATTCTTTGTGTCTTGTTAGTTTGATTTAATTTTAAACCAAAAATATTCTAATGTCTTAGAAAATACTACAGTAACCTGCTCACTTCCAGATACATTCTGTCATACTGTGATCTGAAAATGGAGGTGGATCAAGATGGATTTATTTCTGGCTCTTCACTTGCAGAATTCTTGTTTGAAATTAATTTGGAGCCACAGCTCCCTTAGACTGCTAATGAATGTGTATGTTTAGCCCTGGGTATTAAACAGATACTATTCAATGTTGTATTCAAAGCTTAGAATGGATTTTTGTATTGTAGTTACACCCAGAGGCCCCCAGCAGAACTCTAGCACGTCAGAAATTGTACTAGCACAGCAGAAGATGTGACCTATGTCAGGGAAACCTTGCCATGTGAGTCCAAAAGAGTAAGTGGAAGTGGAGGCTGACAGATTAAAAGAATAAGAAGGCACAGAGTTAGCGCTGGTCAGCGTGACAAGCTGTAGTCTCAGCAAGGCAACTTTTTTCCTATAGAATCACAAAAAAGGGATCTGAAGCGTACAGTGACGGAACTCTGCTGATGTTTACAGGGAGGGCAGAGCAGAAGAAACATCAAGGTGCTTCTTTGAAACATGGGCTGCTCTCATGAACCTTAGCCTCTTATAATAACTAAGTTTCCAGGAAGCAACCTCAGAAATATTTGTACAGAGGCAAGTGAATGTGAGAGTTTATGGCACATGTTGCAACATAAAAGGTGAAGCAGTGGAAGATGTAAAGAGAGGAGGGATCAGAACAAAGCAAGAGGTAGGGAGATATGTGTTGAAGGATTGATGTGACAGGTGGTGCAAGGAGGCATTTATAAAAGCCAGAGAGAAGGCTGTTTCATTTTGCAAGATATGAAGAGTTGAGATTTGGATGAGAATTTTAGCTCTATTCATGAAAAAGTAATTTAGAGATACTGTATAGACACATCTGCAAAACAAGTGCTGGGGATGAGGCCCAATTAGACGTCCAAGGTGATAATGATAATCTGATTATATGAGTAGATGGGAGCACAGTGATCAGAAAAAAATGTTGCTAGGGAACATTTTAAGGAGGTTTTTGTCCAGGCCATGCCATTGCAGGCCTCATTCTGAGCACAGAGGTACACAGTGGAAGCTTTAGCTCTTGCTCCCCACTCTGCTGAGAGTAAAGTGAATCGAGATTGGAAAGCACTTGCAAATTACTCCATATACTTGATAGCAGAAAGTATTTGGAAAGTATTTGAAGGAAAGGAGGAACTTACTGGGACTGAGGTTGTAAAACGAGAAGCATATGAAAGCTTGGATCTGGCTGTGATTTAGAAGGACAGCTGAGGATTGGAGAAGATCCAGCCAAGACTGAAGGTTTATTGCTCTAAGTACCTTGGAAACTTTGGTTCTGTGTCAAATAAAAGACCTTAAAAAGGAATTGAAATCGGCAGGATCCCAAGGCATGGTTTCACCTGGGTAAGTAGCTCACTGACTTGTAGCGTCACAGTAGTGAACCAAGACATCATAAGAAGAGTTAAAATAGGACATTGGGCAACTTTGGGGTGAAGATAAGTGTCTTATATTTGGTATGAGAGAAATGGAGATGTATTTTGATTAAACCCACAGTAACTAGGCTGCGCAGGGTCTAAATACCTTTGTCGATATTACTGAAGCCTGCAGTCAATTATGTGAAACTGATGGAAAAGAAGTCCTTAGAGACTTGAGGAGATTTCTGTGCAAGAACTCAGTTTGCAAGGTTTGCAAGGTGGTGTATCAAGATACATGTCTGAATATCCATAGCATCAAAGTACCTCGTCTGCAAGTTCCATCTAGTTGTAGCAGCAGGATGTGGAACACATACAGCTGATATAGGGGCTAGAAAGGCCTTTCATGTAACTTTTATTTTTCAGGAATAATAGAGTTTGCCAATGTCCATTCATTAACTACAGGCTGTTTTTTTAATGACTATTCTCCATGTCTCTTGCATTTTATGAGTCCAAGCATCAGTGTGGGTCAAATTTAGCTACTTCATTTTTGTAGTTCCCTTCTAGTAATCAGCACAAAATGCAGATACTGCAAGCTAAAACAATTGGTACTTTTCAAATATCTTAAATAAACTGTATTCTGCAACTGTTTCTTGGTTGTCTTTAATAACTACATCACAAAGTTCTTTCTTACTCTTAGGTAGTGAGTATATGAATTATTTCATGTAGTTAGAAAGGCACTCAGCTGATGTGGTTATAAGCATATCTGACAACATCTTATCCTTACCCAGTCACTTCCTCTTTGAGAGGAGGTACACAAGCTTCCTCTTCGAGATCTATAATAGGTTTTCTCTGAGGAGCCATGTAGGTCCTCTGCCAAGACCCGTATTTGAATTGCTAAGGTTAGTTTGGACAGCACAACCTTGAATTAAACACGTCTTCTTTGTTTTCTAAAATTGCAGTAGATTATCATGGCCCCATTTCCCCACTAAACAAATGACATTTCCAGCTGATACAGTGACCTTGGTATCTCAAGTGAGTCATGACAATTACTGACACTTGGGTGTTGTTTTTCATCAGAAAGCAAAAATCTTATTTTTGGTAAGTAGCTCAACACTGAAGTACATCACCGTTGAGAATACTATGTAGGATGTAGGTTATTGGCAAAGGCTCCAGCTCTGTGCGAATTCTCCATCAGACTGAGTATAAATCAGATTACATTTTTACTTTTGGTCCCTGTTTTTTTTCTCTGCAGGTACAATATTCCCTGGTGCTTCTTTATGTATGATAATGAGAAGGCAGAATCTTACATAAATGGCCCTGAGACTTGTAAAATTGCAATCAGGAAATACAGCAATGTCTTTATACTATCACAGAATCATTTATGGTGGA
>WEKY01006658.1:0-28941 GCA_013390045.1 Picathartes gymnocephalus | reverse complement strand
TAAATAGTAATATTTCTTAGGAAACATTAATAAAATACTCATTTTTACCTTACACCACTATCTGCTCACAAATTATTACCATGTTATTGATGTAATACAGTACTCAATATTTCTAATGAAGCTTTCTATACAGAATCCAACTTATTTACAACACCTTGTTGATTTACTTCTGAGTTTGATATTGCTTCTCATGTTTACTATACCATATCAGCACAGTAACACAGACTCTTACCACAAGTAATTTTTATCTTTTCATTGAAGCAACTCCTATATGAACATCTTACACATCAAACTGTATATAATAACTGAAATTAAGGGGTGCACTGAAGAAATACTGTCTCATAACACCAAGAAAAATGGCCAACTGTTCAGAATCCCCAGTTCTTACAAAACAAATGTGCACTGTTGCTAGCACACATCCTCTGGGAGCAAGACTGCTGACAGCCACCTCTCCGCCCTGCCGACTGGAACAATGGAACCATGCACAACTTAAGGAACATTACTTCAGTTTTGTATTCAGTAAGTGAGAAAATATTAGGAACAAGATGGAATGGTCCTTCATCAAGTGAAAAAAGAAGCACCAAGGAATCTCTCCCAGTGGCATGAGGTTGAGCAAGTCAATACTACAATACATGTCTTAGAAAAATCTTGCTGCAGAAGACTGAAAAGGAACTAAATTGACTACCAGTCTGGAAATAAATCTAAAATGACAGTAAATTTACATAGGGAATGAACCAATACACAATTCTGCTTCACAGCAAAAAACATCTGAAAGAGCCCAGAAACAACTTGTTTGTCTATTAGAAGCCCAGTAAAACCCATGTACAAATCAGGCAGAATTTTGGAAGTTACAACGTCACATCAGCATGGTGCTCCCTCCAGTCAAACTAATTAGCCTGACTTCTCAATTAATTGTCTGGGCTGCCACACTCTTCTCTCATTTGCCTCTATTACTTCTGCTTCCAAAGTGAGTTCATTGGCAGCTATCACAAGTCTGTCTAGGTGGTGCTTCACAGGGTGACTTCCTAACATGAACAAGAAAAATTCTGACCTAATTATTCTAAATAATACTCTAAACTGTGTTACAGCACTGACACCTCTCCTAGGTTTGTATGTTTTGGCTTGCTGATGTGTGTGCTGGAATTGGCTTGGAGAACAAATAGACTGCAGGAGCACTACTCCAAGATTCATAGGAAGTTGCCACTGAAATACTGGGAAACGAGAATTTGGGTATATTCTGCGATTCCTAAAAAGGTCCTGCTTCAAGAAGCATAAAAATACCACCCTCCTAGTGGAAGCAAGGCAAGTCTAGCAGCTACTTCCAAATACATGCAGAAAATATCCAAATCACAGAGACACACTTCAAATTCTAAAGAATAAATATTTTATAGAAAAGCAAATACTAGAACACGAGCCTAATAAAAGAAAATAAAGTAAAAATCCAAAACATGGTGTTCAAGATTAGGCATGTGAGTAAATTCAAAACTACATGCTTTCCTTTTCTTCTTCAGATGAAGCTTGAACTGTATAATTTTTTTTAGAATAACTGCAATTTGTTATAAATGACGTGCAAAATGAAAAACTCCTGTCTGCTACACAAAGAAGGAATAGGGATGGGAAAAAAAAAGACACAAACATTACCGGGTGGAATCACTGAAGTTAATGGCAAATTTTCATTAACATTAAACAGAGACCTCTCCCATTCCCAACTCTGTGAAGAAAGCCGTAACATCTCCTACACCAATTAAACTTTCCTCCAAAAGGTGTCTTCAGAAGATTAATACTGTTCTTATCTACCCCAATTAAGTTTTCAGCATTTCCCTTCAAACACAGAACAAAGCTAGCATGAAAGTAAAACCAGGTCCCTATTTTTCACTGATCCTTTCATCTCTTTATTCTCCTTTGGGTTCATCCGTAGGTTTTGGCCTTTCTTTCCAGTCAAAATGGATAGATTTTGTCCGTGTCATCCAGTAATAAACTGGAATAACTCTTGTGGAACTGGGAAACAAGGATAAGGTCTCACACTAAACACATTTACGGCTAATTAGTCTATAGAAAGACAGTCGTCTTTCACTATTTGTGTCATTGGTATTGCTTTGCTGGTTTGGACTGATACTTTACAGCACTGACATACCAATAAAAACTTCCAATCTGACAGACAGATAACTGCCTTGCAGGTAGGCAACCACAGAGGGATATTTTAAATCACTTTCATCCAACATAGCCCCATTGCTCTGCAAGCTTGAAAAGTCCTTTCACGCACCGGCTACTGCTGAAAGGACTTTTCTGAAGAGAGAAAACAAAACATATTAGATAACCCTGCCAGTTTCCAGAATGCTAATCCCTGCAGGTGACATGAGCATACCAATAATGTTGAGTGAATATGAGCACGCTACCATTTTCTAGTACAGGGTCTGATACACTACACTTCATTGCCAAAGAAGAGACTTCCTTAATCTCCACTGACTGGCAGAACGGTCTCTGAAAATACTCATCATCACAAATTTTTTTGCTTCTTATTGTCCACGTCTAAATTCTGAATATCCAAGTCTCAATGTTAATTTTTCAGTGGCTAGTCTTTGATTGCTTCAAAAATTTCTACTACCTTTAAATAAAATTCCAAACACGTTTAGTTTTGTGGTAAAAGACACAATAATCTATATCTTTCTCTGGGGAGTAATAAACATTTGATTTCAGAGGAACAATGTGTGATGTTCAAGTCTCAACATAAGAATTTGTATTTCCCTGTTTATCACACCATTAGACCCCTGAGCAAGGTATCCTGTGATCCTGGACATGACATCTGTTAAGGTTTTAGTGTCATTTTTAAGGAGTAAGGTACAAAAGGAGGAGTGATGATGCACATTTTGATAGAAATATCATTCACACATATTACTGCACGGAAGTGTTCTGCACTAACTGCAAAATGGGAACTACTGAATATATAACAGCTTGTGTACGTGCTGCATCCAGTCACACTGCACACTATTTAATTAAATTCTTTGTAAAGCACTTGTGAATGTTTGATTATGTGGATATTGCTGGGGAAATAGAAATGCGTGTTACTGCTTGCAGAGAATAATATCCTCATGCGTCATGAAACTGTTACTTGAGATTTCCTGATACAGCAGTGCAGAGTCCCATGTAGCGCTGGAATAATAAAGGGTTTCCACCTCCTGGCCCTCACAGAGACTAAATTCAAGAAGTAAAAATTATATGGCTAAAATAAAATCACAAGACAAAAATGTGTTGGAGCTTCACACTAACAAGCTATACTGGTACAATTATTTGAATACAAGGACAGCATTTGGGTTTTTTAAAAAATCTATTTCTTTGTGAATTTCATGAAAAAGAAATTAAGTTACAAATACTGTACATAGTTCAACTGCTTGTTTTATTTCCAAACATTCAATTAAGGCATCATCACTATGTGAGTTTACATCAAAATATAATCCTCTGACATTATCAGCAAGTTATCATCATAGTGCAAAATAGAAATTAGCAATTTCACACCTAAGCTGGCCACAAAGCAAACACACATTTGATGGGGTGTTTTTGTCTTTGAACTTAGTATCTGTACAATTTGCACAAATGATACTGTTTTTCAATCTTTGCCACTCCATCATGGTATCTCCTAGGTTCTGTTAAAAACCATTATATTCCCCAAAGCACAAACTGTGAACATCACTCTTAATTTAAATAAAAGCAAGGTTAGAACAGAAAAGGATTAAATGCAAAATGATCCAGCTCTCTCACACAGAGTACCGTGAATTTCTGGGGCCTTTTCCCCTCCTTTACCATCCTACTCTTTTGCAAACATCAAGGCACCTTCTTTATCACTGTGATTCCACTATATTTAACCACCACCATTTGAAGCTGGACAAGGATATTGGTATAACACGCACACACCCGCACTATACATATAAATATGAGTGTGTGAATAAACACAGACATCCACATCCACATTCACTAACATTATGTACTGCAATCTTATTTGTTTTAGCTGCTGGTAACCAAGGGCTAGATACTCCAGAACATATGATGGTATTAAATTTCTAATACTCGTGGTGAAAGTTAAAAAGCACTAAGGGGAAAAAAAAACTAGACATACAAATTACTTCTGCAAATTTTCTGTTAGCATACATGAGAAGTCTCCCAAATAGATATCTGAGACCCCTGAAACACTGCAAGTTGTAAATGAGAAACTCAGACTGAGAAACAAGAATTTTCTGTCAAGCATCTTTACACATATATTTTCCTTAATAAACCCAGGAGGCATGCAGGGATAAACTGTTCACTCCATGAACTCCATGTTTTTCCCTTATAATCCCTACTTTTATTAAAAAAATGACACTACAAAAATAATTAGAATTTATTTATGTGCCTCTCACTATGTTATTTTCGTTCATTTCTTCAGAAGCTTTCTTCAGGATACTGGTGCAGATATCTTGCTCCCAGGATTTCCACTTTTTTGACAACAAATTCAACAAATTAGGAGGAAGCATGGACTAGTATCAGTTTATTTAAGTCATGCCATAAGTTATGTTTTTTGCCCTTTCCTAGTACTGCATAATGCAATCAATAGCTTTATCAAATCTCTCTAAAGGCCTTATGCAATTTCCTAAATGAATGCTACTGTAGCAATAGGAAAAAAAAAAAAACTATATACCAGAAGGGAGTATATTTCTGCTGCTCAGATTCCTTAATCAAAGTAATTTGTTTTACCAAGTAGAAGATGCTTTTCTATAGCACAATACCATTTCATGATTTATGCAGATTTTAAGGAACAAGCAAAATACAAAAAGTGACAGATCTCATTAAAAAACATGAAGTCAAACAGTAGTTATTGTAAGAAAGATCCAAATTTTGTAGCTACTGGGTTTTTGGGGTTTTTTCTGCACTGTTTGATTAGTATATGTCAGAAAAGTTTGTTCTGGAAAACCAAGTGACTTCTCTTTGTACTTTCATCCCCTTAAAAAGATATGGGGAGGAGGGAGGAGGCAGACAGGAGAACGACACAATGGGATACATCTCAGGGCTGGTAAAAGCTCTCTCAAGCCAGTGTTCACCTTGAGACACTTCAAGACACACAATTTTCAGAAAATACTAAGTGCATGCTTCCTGAAAACTAAATCAATTCAGTATTTCACTTTTGGCAGTTAGGACCTATATACCCTAAATTAGCTGTCTTTAAAGTTAATAGTATTCTTCTGTCTTATCTCAGTATATGTAAAGTATTCAAACACACAGAAGCCACAAATAACCTGGATGACACCCCCACACAAAATCTTCAATTAACGTTTCTGTTCAGCCAAATGCTTATTCTGGCGCCCATCAGTTTTCATCTCCAGGACTACGCCACCACTACCCTTCTGTAAGCTTGACACTTAACAACCCACACGGATGCTGGCCTGCAGAGTTAATGCAAAGGTCTAAAATTGTTTGCCATTATTTCGGTCAAATCAAATGGCTTGTTGCAGACCCTGAGGAGAAATCACTACCACATAGCAGTTTATTGCTGGGTTTTTTATTGCTTCTTATTGCTGTACAAAATATTACTTAACATTAACTGACATAAACAATGGATGGATTCTCAGAGTGGTGATACATATAGCAGATGTTTAATGCAATGTGAATATTAAAGGATCCAAGAGGGGAAAAAAATGTGGGAGAGAAAGCTGGGGAGGGTAAGGAGAGAGAATATGCAGAAACACAGAAAGAAAAACTTGGCTATGTTTTCAAACAACTGAGCCTTGACACTAGGTGATAGCTAGTTTATAGTTTAAGAAAATAAAATAGAAATCTGTTGATTTTATTTGACATGCATATTATTAAATTGCTTTCCATTTTGATACCCCCAGTCCATACATCATTGCTTTGTTATTTCCAAGTATATCAAATGATTCAATGTTCAAATGAAAAATGAATGCAATCACCCATAGAGGATGAATTGTGCATCATCTTGGTTGTATCGATCTGCGCAGGAACAATGCCCTTCTTTTAAAATAATACCTGGACAGATCATTATGAATTGCTGCACAGTATTAAACAAGGAAAAAAAATCTTTCACGAAGTTTCTTCATAAATATAAACTTTTTTTTCTCAGTTTCAACCTTATGTAGGAATTTGAACAGGGAGTTGTATGGATCAAACTGGGACACAGCCTGAAATGAGCTCAGGTTTCTGTTATTCCAGGTAACAGGGGTTACAGGTAGTACTCTAAATGCGTCCCCTACAGTATATAAACACTGTACAACAGAGAAAATATATTCCAACTCTCTACATTGAAATATTTGGAGAGAGGAAAAAACAAGAAATACTTTTGTTGCCTTCATAAATACTGTTTCTAATGTAAATACTAAGAGTATTGACATGATGGAAAATTGCCAACAGCCATTTTCCTACCACCAGAGTTAATAGAGCATGAGGATTCTATGGTTGAAAACAACGACACTGATTACTGAGCACTATCAGTATGAATGCTGTTGCAAAGAAAATGATCAAGTGCCACTGCCATATTCCTTCTCTTTGCTGCAAAATCAAGGTGCAGGTCCACAGAAAACTCCAGAACTCCATTCTACTTAAGAGTAGAAATGAGATAAAATATTTTTTTTCATCTGGCACACATTAAACTGATTTGCATCACAGTAATAAAGAGATGGATGACTGCATAAGTACAACACTCTATATACCAAGATTTACCTCTTTTATGTTTGCTTTAAAGTGAGATCACATTCACAGGTGATGGGCACAGTTTAACAGAGAAAGTGGAAATAGGAATTTTGGGAAGACAGGCAATTATTTAGCATTAGCAGTTATCTTATATTTCATCTGGAGATAAAATTACTATGTACCTAATCATATACACTACATCTGAAGGCAATGTTTTTCTGGGAACTGTATCTATTTATCTTCTGTTCCAGAGTAAGATGAAGAAATGCAAATGCACTATCCTGGATAGCTCCTGAGACACTGTTTTTAGATCTTGCTGTATATCCTAAGTCCGAGAATAGAGTTCATCCATCTTACATTCTTATGCAAATCCTTTCGATATAGTAGATCAGGATAAAACTTTACTATCTTAACCCTAAAAATAGTAATCTGTTCATCACTTTGTTTATTAAATTATTTTAATAGAATTACTAACTTTATACGACATATCACAATAAAAATCAATCATCTTGAATACTAAAGAATCATAACTAATAGAGGACTCACTTGGTCCTCATGCAAGTTCAAACACTCTTCTTCCCACTCATACCTAAGGATGCAACCATGTAAACTAAGTGTTGTCACAGAATCCATATTCACAAGAGGGTCAAATTACATCCCCGTGGATCAGAATACAGAGGTCCAAGGCGAACTTCTTGATGCATTTAGATTTCCTAGAGAGATTTAACTAAGTGAATTTACTATTTCACCTGTTACCTATCAGCATGGGTACAGCCTGCCAACCATGTGCTGTGTAGCTACTCATGACAGGTGAAAAAGCACAGTTAAAAAGCTTGTGACAAAAAAAGATCATGCCTCTGCACAGTTACCCTTTATTTCCCATAGTACAATGCAGCACCAAGATCTGAGCCACCAAAAAGCTTCACTTTCCTGCCGCAGGAAGGCTGAGTGGTGGGCTCCACTCAGTACACACCCTGTTATGCAGAGACAGGCAGGAAAGTGTCTCCAAATAAAGAGGGTCTTTTTTTTAAGTATCTGGGCCCAGACTTAACCCCACATGGCTATCTGAGGGGGAGGGGGAAGTAATTAAAAGAAATAAAAGAAATTAGCAAGAAGGAAAAGCAGATTAGCTGAAACCTTCAGCAGAGCTGAAAATCTCTCTGAGCATGAAAAACAATGGGAAGAGATTAAAATGGTGCTTTGTTCTGCACCTGGAAGCAACTGATACTAGTGACGAGAAAGACAGTAATTAGAAAGTAGCCTTATTTCTGACAGTTGTGGTTCCAGACATACTTCAAGTGTTTAATAGTTTCAATTAACTCAGAGAGTAGAACCCAAACATGAAAATCTGTCACAAAAATTGAATACTGCAAACTGAGAATACCATAGAAAGAAATATTTGTTATCTAAAGTTACAAAAGAAAAGTGATACGCTAAAGAGAGGCTGGTGACCGATACCAAATGGACTGTACTACTTAAGTTTGGCAAGGAGCTAACCAGAGCTGGCAACAAAAGAGATTGGGACACACCTGGGACAAGTATTTCAGGAACAGACTCCTGACTTCCTCAGAAAAAAAAGCAAAAGCACAGCCTGGCAAGCAACAGGAGCCATCTAGTCCAGAACAAAGTTTAGAGAGATCAGTCAGATCTCTGACACAGGGAGTAAGATTGATAATCCAATATCCCACCAGAAAATAAACACAAGATAGAAAATCATCCAGAGCTCAGAGAACATGTGGAGCTGCACACACACTGACAGTTTGGACAAGAAACAGTTCTCGTCAGAGTGGGGGAAGAAATACTGAAAAGGTGATGGATTACAGTTCTCCATTCCACCAGTGGAGTGGCTATACTGACAAGGGGGATGACGACAGCAACACTTAATCGTTATTAGTATTTCCTTTGTACTTCTATGACACACAAATCCCTAGGGTATGGTATTGCTATCTATAAAGTATGCCTTGTTAGTTCCCTTAAATCACATTTAAGCCAAATTCAGGTAAAAAAAATCAGTCATACATTTTATCAATAACTTTCAAAACTGACAACACTGCTGAATACTTACTAAAGTTACCACCAAAGAGACAAAATCTATGTTTAATGTAGTTACACTGATCCATATCTATATCCATAATGAGCTGGCACTAACAACGAGGTAATCACAGTTCAGATCCTTGTGCACACCTTGTTTCACATTTTCCTAGTCATCAAAAAATTATTCACAAGTTCTGGTCTGAGAATTCGTCTGCAAGAGATTAACTTCTCACTGAGTACTTTCAGATGCAGTCCTCCATTCCCTCTGAGATCTTCATATTCCTTTGTCAGTTAAATCACAACAGGCTTTGAAATGTTCCTGGGATCTAAACAGACTTACATCTTTCATCCTGACTCCTTCTGTTTCCTCCATTTTTGAGACACAGTCTGTCCATTTTTCTTAATAGTGTTTGTTCACTTCCTTAGATATGCAAATATCTGTTTATTAGACTAAAAAACATCTTCCCTGCTAAACTGGCTGGTAAGCAGCTTCTTACTTCAGTGGGGGATAAAAACATTTTCCTCTCACTTTAGTAATTCATTTGCATTTTTTCAGTGTCTAATGTGACCTCCACCAGAGTTTACATTCTGTATCTATCTTTACTTGCATTACCCAAAGATCTAAATAAATACAATGTATGCAGCTCGTTGCTGACTGCTGAGACCAATAATCCCAACATACCAGTAATGAACCACTTTGGGCTAACAGTGAACTTGCAGCCCCACTGCATCCTCACTGTTCTCAAAGTCAGAGCAGAGTAAGACAACTGCAGGATATAACAAATAAGACAACATCAAGTAGCTATGTCTTCCCTTGCTTTTGCACAAGGAAGAGCCTCCATAAAATTGGAACTTTTTTTTACTGCCTACAAAAGGAAGTATTTTGAGATGCCATTGATATCAAGTATTCCTGTGTTAGATAAATATACAAAATTCAGGCAGATGCCATTTGAAAAGATTATGCATTCATCTTATGATAGCACAGACAGGGAATGAAGTTTTACAGAGTAACATTTCCTATGGGAAAAAACAGGAAGAGAGAGCAGCAAGAGGCATTCAAAAACTTTGGAAATATTAGGAAAAGGCCACACTAAAACCAAACACACACACAAAAAAGCATAAAGGACATATATTGGAAGTATTGTAGTGGAAGTACAGAGCTGTTAGTGCATTGAGATGTGCAGGCAGAGTACAAGAACAGCATTATCATCATGTCTGGTCAACAGAAGAGATACTGAGATTCCTTGGAATAATGGATTATGTGACCCAATTTGTGCCAGACGTAGGGGGTTTTTAATCAACAACTACTGTAACCACTACTGAGAAATCCTGTTTACAGACATCATATGAGTCTGAAAAGGCAACAAGAACTGAGATAGAGATCTCCCTGTAATCCCACAGCCAATACAGAAACAGGATGACAGAAAACACGAAGCTAAATTCTTGAAGTACCTTTAACATGGCATCAGGGCAGTCCTCTAACAGACTCACACAATGGTTGGGACTGGAAGGGACCTCCAGAGGCTATCTTGTCCAACTCCTCTGCTCAAGGAGGGCCATCAAGAGCCAGTTGCCTAAGACTATATCCAGATGGCTTTTGAATATCTCTAAGGATGGAGACACCAAAATCTCTGAGTTCTCTGGGGTTTAGCAGATTATCTTTCCAAATTTAGTAGTTCGTCATTCTTTAGGATTTCATCAAACAGTTTGAATATTACCTCAATAACCCCATGCAATGCTACAGGCTTGGGGTGGAGTGACTGGAAACTGAACTGAAAAGGATCTGGGGGTGCTAGTTGACAGCAGCTGAACATGAGCCTGCCAGCAAGAAGGCCAATGGCATCCTGGCCTGCCAGTGAGGCCAGCAGGACAAGGGCAGGGATTGTCCCCTGTACTTGGCACTGGTGGGGCTGCACCTCGAGTCCTGTGTTCCAGTTTCAGGGCCCTCACTACTAAAAGGACACTGAGGTGCTGGAGTGTGTCTGGAGAAGGGCAACAGAGCTGGTGAAGGGTCTGGAGCACAAGTCTGATGAGAGGCAGCCGAGGAAGCTGGGGTTGTTTAGCTTGGATAAAAGGAGGCTTAAGAGAGACCTCACTCCTCTCTACAATTACCTGGAAGGAGTTTGTAGCCAGGTGGGGATTGGTCTCTTCTCCCAAGTAACATGCACCAGGACAAGAGGAAAAGGCCTTGAGTTGCAACAGGGGAGGTTTAGATTGGGTATTAGGAAAAAATTCTTCTCGGAAAGTGCAGTCAGGCATTGGAACAGGCTGCCCAGGGAAACAATGGCATTATCACCCATAAAAGTGTTCAAAGAATGTGTGGATGGGGCACTTGGGGGCACAGGTTAGTGGTGAACATAGCAGTGCTACTTTAATTGGATTTGATGATCTTAAAGGTCTTTTCCAACCTTAACAATTCTATGATTCTATGAAGCAGCTTTACATGGTGAAGTTGTATTTGAGAGCAAACTATATATACAGAATGCATGACACAGAATTGAATGACCACATGAATATCAAAGATATTGAAGGAAAAACAGCAGTTAAACTGAACAAGCAAGAGAAGCCATAAAAAGAAGTTTGAGTAAAGTGAACATAAAGCAGACAGAAATTCAGTACAATCAATTGAATCTGTCAGGTATGGAAGCTGAGAATCTTCCTGATCAGCCCCTGTAATGAGGAAGATACCAAAACAGATGCAGCACGTTTTTCTCCTGAAACAGCACTATTTGTCCAAGTACAATCTTGTTTATGCCCCATGTTATACCACGACATTACAAAGTCATGGAGATAGACATCTGCTCTCAGTACTATTAGCCCACTGAATATATAAACTTTTCCAATTATACAGAAATCAGAATGGTTTCCCTGAGTAGAATTCCATTCTCTGCATCACAGATTTAAACATTAAAGTTATATTAAAGAACCATAACAAAGTTAGGTTCACAAACCTCATTGAAACTTGATAACCGATGAATAATTTACATTAAGATAATACAGGTCTCATTTTAAAACGTTTCTGTTATGATGACTTTTCTCTGTTAGAATCATAATTTTCCCATACCATCTTGCTTCACTATTATTTACAGAATAAACAATTTCTGATCATTCCTCTTAAAAATAAAAATCCAATTAAAGATTTTGCTGCATCAGTAATGTTTGATGTAGACCATGACTGAGCATACAGGCTTTTCTTTTCAGAAAATATAAGAGTAACTTGAACAAAACAAGTATTGTAATGTCTACTAGAAGAAAGAGAATAAATTGCTTGATCTTCAGTATAATGAAAGGCACAAAAGAATGCCTAGTATGGAATCAGAATCTAATAGTCCCTGAATTTAGGAAGTCTTTTTTTTTTCACTCCTATCAACACAGAGTACACAGCTAAGTCAATGTGCACCATGGAAACATTCTTTAAAATCTTTAAAATATTATGCAGAGGACCACTGCAGTTCTGTAGTGAATTTAGTAAGCCAGGACACCAAGTCACCAAATCATCTGCGCTGAAAGTATGCAAGATTCGCACGGAAGCCGTTGAACCAAGTTCCCTTTCACAGTGAAGACATGATCTTTTCTTCCTAGAAGACAGGCTATAAAACAGCCTGAACGAAACACTGTTTACACATTGCTCCTGGTCCCTTTTCAGTGCTGGATCAATATAAATCAGATGCTGGTTCAAATGTAAATCAGACTCAAAGGGACTAAGGACTTGCTTAAAGCAAATTATTAAATCTGTGAAAGATCAAAGTCTAGCTCTCTACTGGCATCTGAGAATGCAAATGAGAGACACAGAGGAGGCTGAAGAAAAACAAAGGAGAACTGAGGGATTCTTTCTTGGTGTAAGCATTAAAAATCTACTGGTTTAAATTAAACAGTAACAATTATATCAGTGAAGGAATCCTCTCATCTCATGGCTTTACTTGATGGAAGGCACATTACAGGTATTTCTATAAGAGGCCAATTTGGTTTGCTTTTTCATGCTAATATTTTGATATTTCTCAAGATCTTCAACTCCTTAAGCCAGTTTTGTTCTCTCTCTTTTAGTAAACATTGGGTTTTTTTCCCCTGTCTGCATTTCAAATAGAGCTAAAATAAGCAAGGATGGTTTTGTTTAATACCTTCAAAGGTATTCATTAAACCTCCTCTGGCTAGCTGGAATAAAAATCCACAGCTGTAACTAGTTCTTTATGGATATTCCAATCCTAATTTCTTCTTTAAAGCTTCAAAAACTGTTTAAAATAAGTACAATGCATTCTTCTTCAAAGATAACAGGAACGGTACTGTACTTTGCATTACCGTACACGATCTTAGTACATTCCATGCTGTCTGTTCAGACTGGGAGTTCAGCTTGATGTCAGTTTGAACGTATGACAGTGATGACCAAAGACAGTCATCTATAGAGACAAGTTACTAGGGGCTTCAAGAATACCAGCTATTCTGCCAGCAAAAAAAAATGAAACACATAGTTATTAAAAGATACTTTTGTCTCTTGCCTCAGCGATATGCTGCACAAGGAACTGCTATTTCATTTACAAGTAAAGATTCAGTGTTGCAGTGACAATACAAATTTCAGTGAATGGAGTACTATGCTTGACAAAGTGATGAGGTACAAGATCTTTACCTGTCCTTTCAAACTTCAGCCCTTAAGTAACCAATGAAAAACTTTAGAAGCATCAGACAAAAGACAAAAAATCCCAACTATCACTCTAGGATCTAGAAGAGCATATCCTTCCATTTGGTATTTAACATCCTAGATACTCATCTTTTTCCACAGACATTCTCTCATCATTTTATATTAACTATCTTTTGTAATAAATGTATGGGTTAGCTTCAATTGAAACCAAATGTCCAAACACAATGAATTAATTGTATGCAATCTGTTATACAGAAATGCATAACAATAGAAATATATTGTAATAACTAATGAAGAAAGACAAGGAACCCTCATAACAAAAGTTATCACAGAATTCTGCTACTTAGTCTATAGAGGATCAGTCCTTCTGGCATTAGCAAAGTGTTATTCCTAGAGATTTCAGCTCTTGAAGTGTTTCTCCATAGTCAGAGAATTGACTTGTATCAGCATGCAACCTGATTCACGGAAGTACTGCTGAAATCACAGTTAAGAGAGCACACCTTCAGATACATGAATCCCTGTAATGACTTGGCCTGGTGAAAATCCAAGCTTCTCCAGGCATTCTGGCCTCCCCATAATTCTGTCAATTCAGCACACCTCTTGCAGCTCATTATATTTGTTAACTTGTCTCCTCTCCTAGTACTGTAATGATGTCTCCCTCCCTCTTGATCAAAACTCTTCATCCTCTTTCTGACTATATTAGATTACTGCCTTTCCCATCCTTAGGTATATTTGCAATTTTCTGTGTTTGGATGCTGGAAGGGAGTAAAGAAAAACTGAAGAGAGAACTGAATCTCCTGTGACCCCCAAGAAAGAAAAGTAGTTGTGTCATCAATCCTTGAAATTCCTTTGGGTGCATGTAATCAAAGACCTGAAGGAATCGCTTTACCAGCCTTTCTTATGCAGAATTAGCAATTCCAGCTTTTTGACACCCTGTTAGTGCCTCACACTGACATGCCAGGAACTTTCCCCTAGGTCACAGTGTCCATACTTTTACTGGTCTAGTCTGTGCAATGATACATGATCAGCTTACCAGGCTCATACGGGAAATTCTGTTTAACATATTTCCAAGTACAATAAATATTTAGACCTCTTGGTCTCCCCTGTTCTCTTTGCACCTTTTGAGGCTTTTATCTTTTGTATTAAAGGTTTCAAGAATGCTGCAAGCAGTTGGGAAGTACTTTGTAGCTTCTTCTGAACTAAATGACTATTAAGTAGGCATCTGCAACTGAAGGTGACCAGATTATTTTTTTTAATTTTTTTCTTGCAAGTCTGGTAATTTTATATGCCTCCCTCTCCCACCAGTTAGTATATCAGAAAACCATACCATACATATCTCTGTGATCAGATCTGAGGTTGAAGGTAACACACTAACATCGACATAAAACTGTAATAACCTGCTACTTCCTAAACTTCATACTCTGTTCAGGTCCACATTGTTTTCAGCAGGCTACTGACTGAATTTGCAGGAGTTTGTTACTTTGGCTGAAGCAGGACCACTGATCATCTTGCTTTCAACAGAATGTGTCTAGAAGAGCAGATCTGCTGCAATGTGTTTTTTCTTGACTATGTCAAGGTTCTGTATAGGTATATGAACAAAGATAGTGCTGGTAAAGCAGTAAAGTGCTCAGGAAAAACAACTTAGAACATACCTGAAGCAGCATTCTTCTGCACAGTTCTAACTACATCTATCTTCCCTTGCTGCTTGATGCAGAGCTGCGTCTGCCAGCCCAAACAGGAAATATGTTCAAGGTGATTGAATGGCTCACCCAAATATGCTGAACTGGCACACACTGCCAACCTCATTGTAATTTCGCATCAATAAATGAACAGTTAAAAGGCATATAATACAAGGTGACTTGAAGTGGCTGTCATTAATTATGTTCTATCTTTTGCTTAGTAACCACCACAACACAGTCTTCAATAAAACTAATCCTAATTACAGTCTGACAAGTTTCCCAAATTATGCTTATGATTTATTTTAGCATGACAGTTTCAGAAACTGCAAGCGCTGTTCATTTCCCTTTTATCTCACAAGTATATCCAGCAGTTACAGTCAGAGATAAATAAACATGTAAAAAGTGACATTTCAACATCCAGGAAGCAGTGAAGCTGGTGACAGAAGATGCCAGTGTATCCTGAAAATACTAAAAATTGAACTTTTAGTAACTACAGGATCAGTTTCAGAAACTGATAAAAAGGTGGCAACTTCCATCTAATTCCTTATTGGAGCAAATTAATTAAAAATTCTCTTCTGCACTTAAGACTCTTAAAAAGTATTTTCTTCTATCTATTTCAAACCAAACTCCCACCACTTTCAATGAGCATCAGAGGTAGTAGTGTCCCTTGCAGAACTTGATGAACAGTAGTTCTGCATTAATTCATTTACAACTTTACCCTTCTCTTTAATAAACCCTCCGTGAAAAACCCCCTTAATAATGTATTCTGCACTCGCAAAGTCAAACTGTTTTAGATAAAAATAAGGGAGACTAGAAAGAAGGGAGAAAGAGAGAAATTTCTAAGTTTAAATTCCACCTCTCAGAATAATTCTCATCTGAATCATTTCAATTTTGTGAAATACACTTTTCTTTGTTGTTAGCTTCCTTTTCTCCTGAAAACAAGGAAATAAAAAAGCATGTTACTGTTTTTGCCCTCTTTACAAAGAAAATTCAGGGTGAAATGCTACAACAGGGAAAAAAAATCAGTCTTAACTACTGAAACATACAGCCAAATTTGGAAAGCTGTGTTTACGTAACATAGCTTTACAAACTTTTAATAGGTAGCATATCAGCCAGCTTCCTATACTCCAGTAACCAGGACAGGAACCTTCACTTCTGCAGCAATGAAGTTAGAATGAAATGGAACCTTTAGATTCACGTATTACAGGAAGAATTTCATAATCACACTTTAAAATCATGAGTATGCAGCTAATTGAGGAAGTGTCATATCTTCCATACTCTCAAGTCACTCATATCTGGCTGGCACTGTTCCCAGGAAAGGCAGAATCCTTGAATTGGCCACACCTGTTCTGCCTCAGCTTTGGTGGAAAATAGGTTAGTTAATAAAAAATGAAAGATCAAGTATTTTCTCTGCCTTCAGTCTGAAGTGTACATGTACCAGCCTTTTCTACACATTTTTGCCTTTAGCTGACATTAGTCCTAGAGTGGTATATGCTGGAAAAAACTACATAGCACTGGTTGCATTACTATAACCCTAAAACTGATTTCAGAGAGGTACCAGTCTCAAAGAAGACTAATGCTCTTACTGCCTTGCTTGCAAGACCAGGCTTCTTTTCTCAGAAACTCGCTCATACCAGTGCAAAGGCTCCAAGTGTTGCTCCATGCTCTGTTTGTATGGATCCTCAGCTGATATCTGTGACACTGCAGATAATGCCAATTATAGGGGTCTCGGACACTTGTCAGCATTTACAGAAGAGCCTCTGCTTGATCTCACTCTCAGCACAAGGAGGCTGGCACACCTCATGATCCAGAGTGAAGCAACAGATGGGAAGGAGGGGAGCAGAAAGAGAATCAAAGCTGTTTCACGCTTTTTGCTCAGAGGTTGCCAAAACAGGCACTGACAGCAAGTAGCCATAGGGAACTGAGGCAAGCTTAAATTCTAATTTCTCAGCAGGTGCAAAGCAAGAAGATAACATTTTAAAGTAACCCCTTAGGAAACCCTACATTTTTTCCCCTCTCCCTTCCTTTCTTCTTTCTTTCTCTTAAACAGTTTCATCCTCTAACAAACAAAATTGCCAGTGGCTTTCAACTTACAGCAACAACCTGGAGGCAACTCGTGAGTACTTTGTCAACAATGCTAATCCATAAGCCAAAGAAAAAATACTTCCATTTACAGTTAAAAAAATAGAAAATAGTTGTTTTCTCTGCAAAACAGGCCTAGGAAATGTAAACTGATACAATCGGGTCCCTAGGGCATTCCAGAATGAGTTCCACCTCTGTTCCAGCACTGCAGACCTTTCTCTGTCTCACTCTCCTACATATCCACACTTCTATTATATTACATTTATTCTTGTGTGTATCTCACAGAAATCACAGAGAATGACTCTGTATGCTCCAGTGCGCAGACGTTCACTTAACACACATTACCAACCACGTGGCAAAGACTTTCCCTCATTAACACTGAAGGACACTTCTCCATATCAATGAATCAAAAACTATTCAATGCCATTCAGTGTCTTAGTTTAGGGCAAATCTGGGAGGAAACCTCCGCAGGGGGTTCCCCCAGAAAAGCCGATCCAAGCCACCCCTCCCCCCCGCTGGTTCGGGAAATGGAGTTCCTTGGAGAAAAGTGGAAAAAACTATTTATTTAACAAACAAAACACCCTCAAGCATAAAGAATGAACAACACTACACAACAAAACTTTTTGCCGTTGTGAAGAGATGGCAAACCCAGAAAAAGTCTTTTCCGTGGATGTGTCTTTGGTTTTTCTCTCAGTCTCTCCCTCCGAGGCTCGGGCCCGGCGTCCCGGCTGCAGTGCCGCTTGGGGGGGAGCCCCCCCCTCTCCGGGCGAGGGTCCTGGTGTCCCCGGATCGAACAATAGCAGGACAGTCCAAAAAAAAAAAAAACTTTGGTCTCAGCTAATTAAAAAAACTAGCCAAAAAAAACAAAAGAGGGGTGGAAAAAAAAAACCAAAGGAGAGCTCTCTGCTGTCTGTGCAGACAACTCTGAGCCCAGGAATGCTGAAGGTGTTATCTCTATGTTTTGAAAACAACTGCCTCAGATGTTCCATCACTTGTCTCTCCTTCTACCCCCTTTGCTTTCAGATCCTGTCTTAAAGGTGCAAAACTTATTTCTGGGCTAAACAGACGAAATGGGGATAAAAGCATCATACAGTCAGCCTAGGACAAAGGGGAGAAGTAGCTTCTTTTTATGCCCTTGAATTTGAAAGCAGGGTATTTAGTTAACACCGTACTCCAATATTCCATTTTTAAAGAGCATTACAAGCAACAGGGAGCATACTGAAGTGAACTAGTTATTCTTAAATCAGCCCTAAATTGAGTTAAAGTGAAACAAATATACTCATGTCCTAAACGCAAAGAGCAGCTTGCAGTTAAAAAAAAAGGTATAATGATAATTTGAAGAGAAGGAAGAACTTTGAACTTCAACCAGCTTTAGAAGTTTCTACCACACTTATACCATTATTTCATTAGTAAATCAGTAGTTTTTCCGACTGAGAACTGTGATTTTCACCCTATCTCCTTTACCCACCCCAACCAGAAATGAGTCCAAATAATAAGATACATTTTGTCTCCTATGACCCAGATCTGTTATCGTAATTCCTCACTTTTCAGTCTTTCTTGCTTCCACATCTTCTGTCAGAAAAACTCTTATTTGTATGCATCAAACCAGGCAGGAAGAAATTTCTTATCTCCACCTATCTTCTTGGCATATCCTGCTTTGGTAGTGCTAATGTGAGAGGTGACACCCCTGGACTGACAACAAGTGAACCCTCAATGAGTTATTTTCTACAAGGCATAAGACTCATTTCAGTGACGACTGAACCATTCCATATTCATAGCCTGACACTGACTGAAACACATTAGTCTCATATTTTATAGAGAGATACATAGAGGACATGTGTGACCCACACAAAAGGCAACATGGTCTTTTTACAGAGAGCAACTATGGTGGTAACAAGTGTCTTTGAGATGATAATGAGTTTGAGATGAACTGATGTTAATCCTGTCTGGAAGGGTACATTGATACCCTAAAAAATATCTTAAGCTGCCTTTGCATCCAGAATTAGAAAGTACAATCTCTCATCCTCCCTGGTAACCCCGTAACTCTTGCATCTTACTTCACCCAAATGCCTCAGTAAGTAGCACCACTGAGAATGAACAGCTGTAAAATACCTACAGCACAACTTGATCCTTTTTCTCATTTGTTAGCCTCTCTCTCCCTTCTGCCCTTCCATCCCTGTCAATCAGCAGGTTTATTATGTGCGAGAGCAAGAGGGTTTACGTATCTCAAAAAGTCTTAGATAATCTACTGTAAATGAATGCCTTTATTCATCTGACACTTCCTTTCCACAAGACCTGCAAGGTTCTGGCCTTGATGAGAACTGGAAACACCAGGTTCTACAAATTAACGTGCCTCGCCAGAAACAGTGTGGATTTTCTAAGACCCAACTCTGGGAAATAACTGTCTGTAGCAAAGCTAGGCACGGCCCCTATCAGTACATGAAGTAGAAAGAAACTGAGTGGATTTGGGAAAGATGTGGAAGTGATAGCCTGAAAAAGAGAACTAATAGCCATATGGTAGTATTCCACAAAATAGAAACAACATAACTGATACAGTTACTGCTCCTTCTGGACCTCAGTAGTGGCATCTAACCGAAGTGCCAAACCCAAGGCATCCGGCTTTTCCATCCTTCATGTTTTGTAAAGTAGCTAGTTGTCCTAAGAGGAAACAGGTTACCATGTCATGCCTAAATTGTCAGAGTTTCCCTTGATTACAATGAGCCCTTTTTCTCTGACTTGTTTCTCCTTCCTGCTCCAGGCCTAAGGTATGGCAAAAAGTCAAAATGTTTTCTTCCAAAGCAATGAACTACACCTAAGGTCTAGGTTCAGTCTTTCCTACTTGCATATTTTCCTTATTGCCCACTCCTTACAGACCAATGAAAGCTACCAAGTCCAAGAAATACACAACTATTTGTTAAAAGAGAGCTCACTCATTCCTTTACCAAGTCAGGATACATTTACTGTGGAAGAAACAACAAAGCTGTGTATTTAATATTCTATATGGTAGGCTTTAATGTTTTCATTTTCTTCCAAAAAGTAGAGTAAAATGAAGCATTCATGGCCACAATGAACTTCAAGAAGCTAGACCTGAAGAATCCCATTCCAGAATTCAGATTTCAGGAGATGCACTTCTGCCAAGAAATTCTGAATTCAGAACATTTTCTGGTAGGAATATCACAATCAGAAGACTCTAGCCATATTTAAACTGGAGTCTGATGAGTTCCTGATATAGCTGGTTGACAAACACAGAAGCAGCACCAGGTGCAACAGCTTAGGAGGTCGCTTTCCAGACTGTGTCTCCAACTACAAGATGCATTCTCTCAACTTGGCTCTAACAAATCCTGCATTTTCTCCTGTTCAGGATGGTCCCACTGCAAGTCATTTTTACTACTGTGAAAATATTTATAGTAGATGTACAAATTATCTTTCTGGGGCTGTTGTCGAACTGCATTTTAGAAGAAATCTCAGACCGGAGAAAGAAAAACAACTAGTGGCACCCCGACATATGTAACTATTTCTGTTTACCTGTGCTTGTTTCTTGGTCACTTACTTGAAGGATGCCAATACTATATGTGTGCCAAGTAAGAGCTGACTGAAGACATTCTTAGCCCTTTCAGAAACCTGATAGCAAAAGAACAGTTATGTTTGTTTCTTTTAAGACACAGTACAAAAAGTAGCAGCTTGAATTCTGAAGAGTCTGATCCACAAATCAACCAGCATACATATACCACATGTATGCTACGGAAGAACACATGGAAAGCAGACAGAAATATGACTAAAACATGTTTCTATCACTTGACATTTCCCACAATGAAAAAATAAGAAAAAAGAAGTCCCC
Source organism: Picathartes gymnocephalus (assembly GCA_013390045.1). Classification (NCBI taxonomy): domain Eukaryota; kingdom Metazoa; phylum Chordata; class Aves; order Passeriformes; family Picathartidae; genus Picathartes; species Picathartes gymnocephalus. Next base: position 8,003 of record WEKY01006658.1, on the reverse strand, counting down.
CCCATCCCTGAGAGAAAGCCTGGGACGCTTATGCAAGTACCACAGAAGTGAAATATCAATATCCAAAGTAAACTCTTCCTTTGGCTTTTTTTTTTCCAATTCCTTTCCTTGCTGTCTTCCAAAAGGACACCACACTGAAGGAAACATACTCCTTGGTGTTTCGAGTGAAGCATCAGCTAGAAGGAAGAACTTATTCACTCAGCACTTCCCCAGATAACCCAACATTTTACCAAAGAATCTCCTTCTAGAAATGCTGATTCACTAACGAGTGGGATAACTGAGCAACAGTAGTAGTAATGTACTCATGTCATTGGCTTTGTCTCCCACAGTTCAAGAAACACAAAAGGCAACCAAATAATCATGCTGCTGTAATGTCATTCTTGTCCTCATTTACTCGGATCAGCCTGCAGCCAGAACATGCAGGTGACGCCCTGACAGAAAAGGTAGTGATGCCTACCTATCTGAAACCAAGGGAAGCCTTGCTGACAGTCTCCTACAGAAACCCAGGTGTGAAGTTCTTTCCCCTTGCCTTGAAGCAGTGAGGGAAGTCTTGCCTGTTTGCAACACAGCTTGACAGGGGGCAGATGATCAGCAAAAGATCTATGCTGCAGACAGATTTCTATGTATTTACTTATAGGCCATGCAGAAATCCACAAGCTGCTTCTCCAGTCCAGAAGGGAATACAAATTCACAGCTACCATCTACAAACTTAAATCTGGAGTCAGATTTTTAGTGAACAGGGATTCAGTGAAATTCGAAGAAGCTTTTTGACCATATGTGCCATATGGTCTCCACACATTTCAAAATTCTGTCTTTAACAACATTGAAAGTAAAATACTAGTCCCTCTCTCACTAGCCCACCATGCACCTCATTTTTGCAATGCTGCAAGCCTGTCTAAAACACAAAGGCGCAATAAACCTACTTCACATGAACAACATGACTGGTTTAGGAAGCCCATCTACCAGAGCCTCCCACCATAGTGTGGGTCTACTCTCAGAAAAGGACATATATGCATTCAACTATTTCACAGAGACTCTGCTGTCTGGAGAATCTTGCTCCATGGTTTTGACACAGGAAGAAACATCTATATAAAGAGCCAGCTTCTTTCTAGGGATTTATGTAGTGTTTCCTTGCAATAAAGATTGTTTCCAGCCATAAAAGAAAGGAACAAAGGTCAGAGAACATTCTTTGGTCCAAAGCCCAGCATTAAGAGATGGATTAGAGCTTGTGAAGAAATTCTGAGTTTATAAAATTGCTTGATAAAAGCACAGTATAGCTCTTTACACAGAGGAGAGTTGTAAAAAATTTGCTTGCTATTTCTGCCAGCTCAAAGCTTTGAATCAATATCTGTGGAAACCATTTCAGGTTTCTCCCATTGGCTCCTCTGGGCATGGAATTATGGTTCAAACAACCTGTATAGCTAAAGTTCCAATTATTTTGCTGTATCTGAAGATTATCCCTCGGGCTTTTCTCTGTGATTATTTCCTCCAGATGCTTTTATTCTATTCTAGAAATCATTTAACAAATAATGTAAATTCTCCACAACATGATAGAAAAGACAATTTGCTTTGTCAGCCAGTAAAAAGTCAATGCAAATTATTCTGTCTCTTTTTACATAATTTACTTGGCTTATAGTATCTTTACATGTTAGTGTACAGGGCCCCCTGTACTAGTTCTTCAAGGGATTACAGCCCTGCTCTTCTCAACAATCTTTTTCACTGTTGTCTTGTCAACATGAGCTTGACAAAAGACCTCACAGAAAGAGAGGGAAACAAAAACAGAGGTAGAGCAATTCTTACCTGATTAACAAACTTTTAGCAACAATAACAATCTGTCACTTTACCTCTCCAGCTACTTAAATATTATCCCAGAGACACTGAAAACTGGTGACTCTATTCAGCCTCATTTACAAAGGCAAACAGAAAGTTTTACCTACTCAAACTACTTATGCATTTGCACACAAATGACAAGAATGCACAGAAAAACATTTGAAAGCTAGTAAAATATCAGCTTGTTGGCAGAAAGCAAAAGAAAACAAACCAATCACAGGAAAAATCTGACTCTTAGAAAAGAGTCTGAAAAAGAATCACACAATGATTATAAATCTGGTTTAGAGAAATGCTGACTTCTGTCCATTGCTTTTGCATTTTGAATAAGTGATTCTGGGCACTCTTTCATGAGATATTCCCTCATATTAATATACAAGATACTGGGAGAGGTAGGTATTAATTATTTGATGTTAAGTGTCTTCTCCTTTCATGTATCTTTTAAAAACTGAATGTTTATCTTTTTAAAAGATCCCAGGGTCCAGAAGAATCTTTCCCAGCAGCTTATTTTTACCTGAGTCATTTCAACAAGCTGATTGACAGCAATATTTAATAACCATTTTAATGGCCCATGTGTGGGGAAAGTGGGAACAAGCAGTAATGGGCAGAGCTGCTTCTCCAGACTTTTCTGGAAACTGTCAGTGTAAGGTATAATTACACCCCAAAATAAAGTCTGAGAGGACCCAACAAGGAAGTCTTCCCAGCTCTGTGGATTCAAAAAGAGACCACGGATTCAAAAACACAAGTGAAGAGTTCTTCCGGAATGCAAACTGATTTTTTCTTTAATCTGAATTTACATTTGAGTAACCTAAGATTTGGTCCTTAAGGCAATAACTTCTAGGAAACCCAAGTGATGATGAAAAGGCTTACTGCGCTATTACTCTTGCTACTGATATTTGTCTTCTAGGATGGGAAAGTCCTTACATAGAGTCATGTACAGAGCCGCACTACACTGAAGTGGTGTCCAAACAAGCCAGAGATTCATCAGGCAGATGATAGGTGAGAAGGTGACCCCAACCAGTTGTACCACGTGCCAGCACGAACTTTACTACTCCTAGACGAACACCTTTTTATGAACTGTACATGCACTTTAATATAATTTGTAGTTTACTTGTCATGCAGGCAATGCAAGAAATCAGCTACAAAGCTGAGAGGAAAGGATTAGTTACAATCTGAAAATCTAGGACTGAAAATGCATATCAAAAATTCCATTAAACACAAATGACGTAAACTTTGTCTGAAGCACCTTCCATTAAGAGAAATATTCTACAGAATTCTTCTTTCCTATTGAAGGAAATTTGAAAAATGGTTTCTTCTGCAAACAGGTATCAGGAAAAAGATGTTTGAAAATTTGTTCTAAGTACTGGTCATATTTTTGCCATGAGAGCTTACTGTAGCTAACTGCAAACCATTACTCACCACCTGAGGTTTTTTTCATTCTTATGAATTATAAACCTCAGCACAGTCGATGCTGAAAAGGTCAGTTTACATGTTTGCTCAAAAGTGAAGTCTCTTGCAAGTAAAAATATGTATTGCATCTAGTTCAACTTTTCCTTCATTTGTATTTTATTATATTAATTTTAAACATTTCTTCTGTAAGCACATTGATACTGACATCTGTTAGCCACCAAATATTCTGTACATTTAATACCACCGCAGATATAAATCACCTTTGGGCCTCTCCCAGTTACGTGTTTAAAAGTTCAGGGCAATGAGTTACTTAAACATGTTAGGTTTGAGTCAGCAAAAAATAATCACGTACTTAAATTCAAACATGACTTGTTGAAATAGCTCCTGAATTGAAATCTCCATTGACAAATTATTCATTTGAATCCATAGGATTGCACAACTCTTCCTCTTCTATTATGTTCTTACTGAAAAAAAGTTATTTCCCATGTCCATTGAGAGCATGCCAGTTAACAGGCCTAAATAAACTCCACTGGATACATTTTAAAACCACCTTTCTTCCAAAAATGTCTATTGCTATTGGAAAAACAAAAGTTATTAGTATTATTTTTAACCACAAAACACAAGAATGTTTTTCCAATTGTTATTCAGTGGGAATGTTTTTAGCATATTTGGATATCACTCTACATTCCAATGTTGCCTATTCCAGAAAATCCCTTTAGCAACACTGTTAATCCTTTTATAAATCTAATTTTCAAGCCCTTATAAAACCTACAACCTCACAGCCATTGTACTTCATAATGTCAAATATTTGTAGTCACAAAGATATTCTTCCAGCCTTACCCATCACCATATGAAAATATATATAGCATGTAATTTATTCTGACATTTATAGTACAACACAAGATTTTCATTTCATATTCTATGCTATATATATTCCAGAGACAACATACAGAAATTCTGGGCATCTGACAACAATATTTCATTAAAGAAAAAATAAGACTAGAAATTATATTTTATCTCAACTATAGAATTTAGGTTGGATAACAACTGATGATAGATTTTATAGCACTTCAATGTTGACTTAATCACTTCACTTCTTATTCTGAAGTGGTTTTGGCTCAGTTGGCTTAGAGGTTTTAGTTGTAGGAGAATCATTGACACACAAACATAATTTATACTATGGAGAAATTTCACCAAATGTAAGTATCCATATTTATACCTCATCAAATGGGCAACTATTTCAAGGCATTGACGTGGTGAAGGATTTCTTTGGGTTTATTTCATCCTACTACAAAAGAAGAATTGAGTTGGTCAGAAGCAGAACATCAAATGAATTAAAAAACTATCTTCCCAAGAAGACAGCCTCCATACAAATTCTGGTCATGCCTAGCCATGTTTGATTGATGACGGCTGATGGGATTACAGCCTAGTTGAGGCAGCCCACAATACACAAATGTGCTATTAGTAGCATGGTACATTAATCAATAGTGGTGAGTACAAAAAACTTTAAGGTACTCTGATCTCAGTATGTTTTACTTCGTTTTTGTACGCAGTAATGGGAAACTTAAGCGCAAACCCATGTGCACTGATTATACACTATACCTTAATTGTATATTAAAAATTCCTGTTTTAAGAAGTTTTTTGTCTACAAAAATACAGCCTACAAAAACTCCCCAGTCTCATCTTCTGAAATTGTACTGTATTTTAGCATTGGACAGTAAACAAGAAAAGGAAAGAAATTAACTTTTGTTAACTACATCAACATCTATAAGAAACATAAAGGAAGACAATAAAGTCTTATCCAATTGAATAAAATCTCTTAACTAAAAACATTCTAAATCAGATTTATGATAACCTCAAGGCCTAAATGAGGCATCACCTTGTAAGATCAAGCAGACAGAACATTATCTTTATGTCTGAAATCATCTTCTTAAAGTATATATTTTGGTGCCATCCCATTTAAAACATAAATCAAGTATGCATACTGAGTACCAAGGACAACCAGTTGGTAGCCCACATGTAAAGTCAGGCATTTCATATTGATTTTCAAATCTGCAACTCATCCCAGCTCCTGGCAGCTCTCCAACCACATACCGAATTTCTGGTCTAACAGCACCTGGGATTTCCCATCTCAATGCTCATCACAATGTATAAAAACATGAAAGGAAGATGTCAAGCAAAGATTGCTGTAATAGAGTTTAAAGATGGAGAGATGGGTTCAATGTTAGAACAGCTCCAGTGGACATAAAAATAATGTCAAGAGCAGAGAAGGTAAACAAAAGGTTATTTATATGCTGTTGAGTACTACAACTATACTGCATTCACAATCACGTTGGCAGGGACACAGAAGTTAACACCGTAGTGTAGAGAAGCTAGTACGCACAGATTCAACTCTTCAGTCTACCTCACAAACCAAAGACTCGAGATAAAGTCCAAGCAAATCCATAATCTCTAATGTCATAAAGTGTGACTTCAGGCAAGATAAATAAAGGAAGGGAAAAAATTCTTTTTCATCTGTATTTTAACTGCTACAGAAAAAATTCTTTTTAAAGAATACAAATCTTAGTATGCTGCTAAACCCATTAAAATTTCATTACATTTTGAGCACACATAATTTTTAAACCTGACGTAAATCTCAGATGGTACTTTTAAACAATCAGGTACAGGATTCAGCTTCTGCTTCCTGCTAACTGAGTCTGGAAAACACATTACCACAGAGAAGTGTCATGTGCAAATGAGAAAACAGTTTGACTCAGATGCCACTGCCATCCTAAAATGGCACACACAGAAAGACCAGAAAAGGAGGACAAAGGCAATTAGGACTATAATAATGACACCCAGCAATCAGTCTGTACAGTCAATCTTCCCCAAGACAGCAAAGATGAGAAATATTATGATTAGATTTTGAAGTAAAACTCAGTGATCAGCATAAAGAAAAGTGCAAGCCAAGGTTCTAGTATTTCTTTACTATAAAATCCAATGTGTGCATCTGCTGTTTCACTTTTCACTATATCTGCTAACACAAGAAATAAAGAATCTTTATAGGTGCAACTTTGCAATACAGACTATACCAAAAATGCAACCTATTCATGCTGAAAGAAATGCAACATACTCTATGCTTTTGAGAATGTGCCCTCTATAACAGATTTGTGAGAGGATGAAGAAGATGCCTTTCATTTACTGCAGTACTCCATATACACCCCTAGAAAAGTGTCAGTCACTGGAAAAGAAGGAACTGTATATGCAACTGAATGCACTCATGCAATTTCTCCATCAGAGCATGAGACACAGAGCTACTGACAAAAAAAAATAAACGTGTTGAGGGAATACCACCAATAAATGAAAATTTACTACCTTTCTATGACACATATTTCACTAGCATGCTTAGTTTAAGGAAGAACACAGTGCTAGAGTATTAAGATAAAGGAAAGATGTCTTACTGAAGAGACCCCACTCATATGTGGGTGTTTATCTAAATCCAGTTTTATATAGATCTGTATCACAAACCAGGTTTTAGCAACTTGAATAAAGGCATTATCCCTTGTAGGTGATGATAGATGGATAAAGACATTCAAAAAAGCTTTTAAATATACCTGAGTGGTTCTGCATTTTAATACCATGAACCATTAGCAACATTATCAGGAATTTTCTATCTTCACAACAAAGATGGAGTAACACTGTGCCGCCTGGACTTGTTCATAATCCCTAGGTCAAAATGCCTTGATCCTGGATGTGCAGTGAAGGCAAATTCCCAGCTAGGAGTGTTAAAATGAGTTTCAGTGAAGCTCACCAGTCTAACAGATCAAAGAATATGCTGTCAAAAGACTGGTTCTGCTTCGAATTACCTTCCAAAATATAAAACAGCTTTCTTGTCAAGTCAAAAGTTTTGGTATGTAGAGAGACATTTATATTATCTCTAGTCCTATTACCTCTCTATAGGAGCCGTCCTCCTAAAGATGAATATTGAAGGGAAACAATTTTACAGCTTCTGTGTCTGTCAACTTTTACTTATAGACTACTTGAACAATGGAAATGAGCTGTTAGTGCTAGAGTATAAGACAGTTATTTCTCTCTAGGTGCGTTGACTCTGCCACCTTTATTTTGCTGACAGCAGTCGGGGGCTTCCTGATGCTGAGGTCTGTGATTTTGGTAACACACAAAACATACACTAGAATCTTATAAGTTACTTTGGAATTACCCTTAACTTTATGCTGCTATGCCATCTGTGACTACAATCTTCCAGGGTTATAGTTGCATACATACTGGCAGCAGAGCTGACTTTAGAAGTTCTGGATAGCGCAGCCAGCAGCAGCTTCTCAGCAGTGCAGCTCAACTGCGGGGCCAGCCTGAAAAACAGTTCTCTGGAAAGAGCTGGTTAAAAATAACCTCCAAAAATATCAAAGGGACGAATACTTTACACCACTAAAGTTAATGTCTTATCAAATTGCATGTAGGACAGTCTGTTTGCCTGATCTTTCTTGGGTTTGATGAAAAAGGACTGCAGTGATGAGTTGTAAGTGGAGGAGGCAACTAGAAAAAGGTCAGGAGACCTCTGAAATGAGGGACAACTAGTTCATAACCAGTGAACAGGACCCATCTTCTCCATGGGTCTCCACAGATAAGAGCCTGAAAACTGCCACAATGTTGTGGTATAACCCCCAGGAGCCAAGCACCACAGAGCAGCTCACTCGCCCACCAGAGGTATCAGGGAGAGAATCAGAAAAATAAAAGCTGGTAAACTTTTGTGTTGAGATAAAGACAGTTTA
>WEKY01006655.1:2591-14722 GCA_013390045.1 Picathartes gymnocephalus | reverse complement strand
CCGCTGGGGGCGGCCCCGCCGGGCCGGGGCGCGGCTGTCGGAGCCGTGAGGGCGGGGGCAGCTGTGGCGCCTCGCTGGGCGGCCGCGCCCCGGCGAAGCGCACGGGTAACCCTGTGTCCCACCAGGAGTGGAGGATGGGCGAGCCCGTGACGGATTCCACGCACGTCCGCTGCCTGAGCTACGGGCTCGTCAGGCGGCTGGCCGAATTCATCGACCCGCAGGAAGGGTGGAAGAAACTTGCCGTGGATATAACCAACCCGTCCGGTGAAAGCAGATACAGCCAAGTGCATATAAGGTCCTACATAAAAGTTCCGTAACGTAAACTCGTGCATTACCCGTTCAGCCTTGTCAATCCCGTTTTCCATCCCGTTAGTGTAACTTGCTGCACTTTGTGTGCCGGTGGGCACTTGAGTCTTTCAGTCCCTTTTCCTTAGAGAACCCAATTGTTCTGCAGCTCAGTTTTTAGGCAAGCCTCAGAAAATTGACTAAGGAAATTAGGATTAATTGAGCTACAGATACAGGTATTTTTAGCAATACAGCACGGGCTGCATAACTTTCTTTACCCTAAAGACTAGTAGACATTGATGTCACTGTGCCCAAGAGACAACTGGACTGTAACTCCCAATTCACCGTTTCCAAGAAAATGCCCAACAAATGTGGGGAGCCCGAGGCCTAAAATTAACATGTTCACTTGAGGAGTAATGCTCACAATATTTTATGAACACCTCATTGCTTGAAGGGCTTGTTGAATCCTTGTTGAAGCTGTTTCAAAGATTATGAGATCATTAGATGCTGTACACATCATCTTAGGTTTCCAGTCTTTTCTAGTAATGGTAGTATTAAATCTTTGTTTTTCTTTTAATGATAAGATTAGTCAGAATACTGGATCTCATTTTCTTCATAATGCCCATCTCAAAATATTCAAAATGGAGTGTGAATGCTAAATGGATGCAAAACAATTATTTTTGCCATTTGATCTGGGTCTTTCTTTCTCTGGCTGACATTCTCTTCTCTGTTAGTCCAAGGTGCCAGTGTGTTATGGATCTTGGACAAACTGCTGAAGCCATGTGTATTTCCCATAGGTGTATTTCCCATAGTTTTTTGCATGTTTTCCCCTGGTTGTGAATGTGTTTGGGGTTTTTTTGGCAGTGTTTTCAGAAGATTTGTGATTTTTGCAGTACATTCAGATTGTTTTTTCAGTGTGGATTTTTTTTTTGTCATTTGCTTTTAATCCCTTTCCCTTTATGCTTCTTAAGGTAATTTTTTCCCTTTTTAAAATATTTGTCTTATCTTTTAAGGAGATTTGAGGCATTTGTACAAATGGGAAAGAGCCCGACGTGTGAATTGCTTTATGACTGGGGAACCACAAACTGTACAGTTGCTGATCTTGTGGATCTGCTGATTAGGAATCAATTCCTAGCACCAGCAAGCCTTTTGCTTCCAGGTAACTGTTACTCTTGTGCATTTTGTACTGTATTCTCAGTTTTCTAAGATGCTGAAGAGCTTCGCACTAACTTGAAAATCAGAAAAGATTAGGTTAAAATTACCCAAAGTGAACATATTTTCCACTTTGTAATTTATCAATTGTAGTAACAGTTTAAATAAGAGTTTCAAGTTTCAATAAAAGTGCTGGAGTTTACACATGGTGGCAGAAAATAACCTTGTGATACTTATGTATCTCCTAATTTTCAAAAATACTGGCATTAATATTACTTCATTTTTCTCTGGTTCCTAATGTAGTTAACACTTTTTCCAAATTCCCTTTTCAGAAGCTGTAAGGATGCCACAAGAAGTTACATTACCTCTTTCTTCACAGGAAACCTTGCCTGTACATGAGAAACAACTACCTGTACAGGAAAAAGAAGTGGTATCTGTAAAGCCTGTTTTAGCTCAGAGTACTGAGAAGCAACATTCAGATTCTTCATACATAAGTGAAGAAAACAGCAGCTCACAGTCCCGTAACACAGGTAGACACTTACTTTGGTAGAATGCAGTGCTATTTTTTTTTGCTGATCTGTCTTTCACCCCATGTGAAATAAATCAAAGCGGTGCATGAGAGTGATGATTCTATTCCTGTTGTGGTGCATCGGTGGGAAACACCAATCTTGCATCTTGCCAATAAGTCACCTGCTTTGAAGAAAAACTTAACTGTTAATTAAATTGCAATTTCTTTTGTGCTGCACATAATCCTGTTGCCCTTTTCCAACACTTGTTATAGAGACTGTTCAACATCTTATACATTAAAACTAGATTTTGTATGTCAGAAATTACTTAGAATGCTGGAGAAAAGACGACTAAAGAAGGTATTTTAGGAAAGTGTGTGGTTGGTCTATTCCTTCCTAAAGGCCCGCTTTTGGGTTGCTGCCAGAAAAATGATGTAATCTTGGTGTATTTTTTATATATAAGGCAGTGTCGCTCTTTCTCAGATCTGCTCCACGTTTAATTTCTACTACCTGTATTACAAGTATGAATCAAAAACGCAAACAGATGCCTGCTATAGTGCTAGCTGTGAAGAAAATATGCCTAGTAATTATCTATGTTTATCTGCCTTCCTTTTGTGTTTCTGGTATCTTCATAACAGAGCTGGAATTAGGGCTTCACTGTGTCAGGTTTTGTGCAGTAGCAAGTTTTCGTTTTAGGAGAACTGAAACAGAAAACCTTGTTTCTGTAAGTGGAAACATAGTTTTGTGCTAAATGTCAACGTCTTTCAGATTTCCAGAATTTTTTGTTTCATGACTTGGAAAGCATTACAAATAATTTTGATGCCAGACCAGAATCAGCTGGAGGTAATAAACTGGGAGAAGGTGGCTTTGGCATTGTGTTCAAGGGTTACATCAATGGCAGAAACGTGGCTGTCAAGAAGCTCATTGCTGTGAGTTGTCCTGGGAATTTTTCATTGTAATTACTGTGTACTTTATAGTGTAGACTTGTTTATCTTGTTTATTGTGAAAAGTGTTGAATGATACATTTCAAAAAGTGTTGTCACCACGTAACCATTAGTTGGATTGAGAAACTTACTCCTAGTCGCAGCAGTGTTGTGAGTCAGCACAGTCACAGGAGCTAATAAACTCGCCTTCTCTGTAGCTCTCCTTTGAGGGGCTCAGGCAGGTTGTTGGGAAGAGCAGAGTGCTCGCCCAGTTGTTTTCCACTCACCTTCAAGAAGTGGCAGAAGAGAAGGGGTCCTAAGGAGGTTTCCATTTCAGGTTAGGATGGCTAAGGTTCACACGCTAAATAAGTATTGTCACAGAATTTTAGTCTTCATAACCATTGTCTTGTGTGAATAATGAATTTTGTAATGAGTAAGTGCTGTTAAGGGGTAAGTGCAGTGAATGGAGTAAGTTGGTGACTGCTGAAACTAGATCTGTTTGTCCAGTTAAGCAGTGTTGCAAGGAATGTAAATCCATGTTCTAATACTTTGTTTTTGAACTGAGGAAGAGGTGTACTGTGAAAAGTTAACTAAGAAAGGCTTACAACTCTTTTTTTCTTTTTTTAATGAACAACTGCATTTTATTATCAACCAATGGTGTTAATGTCAAATACTTCTTTTTATAGATGGTTGATGTTAGTGTTCAGGACTTGAAACAGCAGTTTGAGCAAGAAATAAACATAATGGCAAAGTGAGTACATCATTATACAATTTTTGTCTTTCTAACATAATGATTTGCATGTTAACTGTAAATATTTCTTATACGGCACAATCACATTTTGTTTGTTTTAAAACATCACCACACCAACCTGGCTTTGTGCAGTAGAGGTGAAACAAGTCACTGGGAATCAAGTTCCATCTGCCTTGTGTTTTCCTCAGATGTTGAGAGTCTTTCAGAGCACGTGTGAACAGAATTTTTTTTTTTTGCTATAGGTGTCAGCATGAAAATTTAGTAGAATTACTTGGTTTCTCAAGTGATGGTGCTCAGCCATGTCTGGTGTATGAATACATGCCCAGCGGTTCATTGCTTGACAGACTTGCTTGTCTGGTAAGTGAAATCTTTTCTAGCTTCAAATTGCCTTACTTGGCTAACTTACAGGAATCTGTCAAGTATCTTTCAAATGGAACTGAACTGGGATGGCCAAATGATGTTTTACTGCTTTCTTCTTCTGTTCTAACAAGTATTCTTCCAATAAGATTTTTTACAAACATTTTAGATAGATTAAAGTCAAATCAGGCTGACAATACAAAGTCGTGTGCTGGTACCTGAAGCATCACAGCAGCTTGGACTGACTATGCCTGTGTGAGGCAGTGCAGAGGGTGCTGCAGTCTTGTTCCCAGTTCTAATGTTGGCATGTTCTCTGCTGGTTCCTGAGATACTGCATTGTGAAATTGACCTTTGTTCATCATCCTTGTGATAGTGGTTATAATACAATGCTCACAGTCTGCTTATCTCTTTCTTAAGTACCTAAATAAATGTGAATTTCATTTTTAAAAATTACTATTTTGTGTAAATGCTTCTGATTAAATCAAATGGTAAATCTTCTAGCCTTGGCCTTAAATAAATAATAAGTTGCTTTGGTTTGGTGAGTCAACTCTGTATCAAGGACACACAGTCCAATAGTAAGCCAGACTTAAGGTAGTAGATTAGTGTCTGTGTTAATTTATTGAAGGAGTTCCAAAAATCTGCTTTATACTAAGCAATTGCAGCTTCTGAGGTAGTAATCTGGTGAACATTTAAAATTGGTGCTACTTCAACCTCCCATGTCCCCAGACCTAAAATGTTGGGCTTGCTTTTTTTCCTGCACTGATCCTCTGGTTGTACTCATTCAAGCATCTGTTAGTTGGAGAAAGATCTGGATTAGGGAACTGATCTGGCTGATGAAATAATATTTGGTGAAAAAATATTTAATTTTCACCTGGAGATGTTTCCTTTGTAGGGCTGCACAAATACTTCTTCCCCAGTGGGAAAGAAGTGGTGCTATGATGAGAATGAGTAGCAGTGCCTGGGGAAAGGACTAGCTCTGTTTGGTAGCACTGCCATCTCTGTTTAGATTGATTCATTTGCTTGCATACACTGCTACATCTGCAATTATTTTATTTTTTTAACTGAATCAGTGCAGAAGAGAGACTTAAGTCTTATCTAAGGACAGTGCAAGTTTATCTGTAGACATGAGTAGTGCTTAACAAGGATGTATGTGTTCATCCATGTAACTGGCCATGACTGTGAAATGAGCTTAAAAGATTGGGCATAACTGAATGCTAAGGAGAAATAACTGAGTCCTTTACAAGGAAGAGACAAATTTATGAATAAATCAAGGAATCTAAATCAGACTCTATAAATCAGAAATAATCTTTTCCTAATAGGTGAGTAATGTACTTACTTCAATATGTATTCTTGCTGATAACTTCATTTTGTGACTTCACTGGATATGTTTGATGCACAGGCTCATGCTTGTGTCATCTTCATGTCTGGATGTTGAGCAGGCAAGGAAGGTGGTAGAATGGTGAGATACTGCAACCCACTTCCCTTGGCTGCTGACAAGATTAAGAAGTAGTTTTGAAATGTAGGTGTCCTTACTGCTAAGGTTTAGTTAGGAGCATGAATAAAGCTGAACTCTTGAGAAATCCAAAACCACGGGAAGACTGGCTTTTCATTGTTAGTAAAAGCTGTGGATTGCTTTGAATTATTTGCTTCGGGTGGAAGGCTCTAGTATCAGTGCCAGTACAATATGGGAGTTGTAGTAGATGCAGATAGGTCTTTGCAAGCAGCTGGCCTTCGAGGGTCAAACATTAACCAAGAACTTTTTTTGCAACTGGCAACTTAATCTAAGGCAAAATGCAGTGAAAGAATTTAATGTGACAAAGGCATGCATATCTGCCCAAGTAAACTAAGAACTGTATGCTGGTAGTGTTTTTAATCTACTTGAAAACAACAAAACAGAGCAAGAAGTCACTTTCGGGTTGTGGGGTTTTTGTATGTTTGTATTGGTTTATGTGAGCGTGTGTGTGTGTGTGTGTGTGTGTGTGTGTATTTCAGATTTTTACTTGCCTTTCTCTCTTCTTAATCAAGGATGAAACTCCACCAATTCCTTGGAATATAAGGTGTAAAATTGTTCAAGGTACAGCAAATGGCATCAACTTTTTGCATGAAAATAATCATATTCACAGAGATATTAAAAGGTAAAAGCTGCAGACTATTGCTGGCTGCATTTTCACTTTTTCATTTTTCTTTTTTTCTTTTCCATCTTTCCTGTTAAAGTAATTCTAGAGAGAACAAACTGCAAAAAGCATTGCTTCAGTCAAAGGCACAATCTTCTGCAAGTGACATGCATCACCACAATCTTGTCTGTGCCACAAGGACATGACCAGTACAGACTGCTAAAGATAATTATGGGGCTAGAACCATGGAATTGCTTAGGGTGGAAAAGACCTTTAAAATCACCAAGTCTAGCCATTAATCCAGCACTGCCATGTCCACCACTAAACCGTGTCCCCAGGTGCCACAATTACATGTCTTTTAAATATCTCCAGAGCTGGTGACACCACCACTTTCCTGGGCAGCCTCTTTTCACTGCTTCACCACCCTTTTGGTGAAGAAATTTTTCCTAACACCTAATTTAAACCTCCATTGGCACAACTTGAGGCTTGTCCTATTACTTGCTACTTGGAAGAGGAGACTGACCCCCACCTGGCTCCAGCCTCCTGTCAGACAATTGTAGAGAGCCATAAAGTTTCCCCTGAGCTTCCTTTTCTTTCAGCTCCCTCAGCCACCAGACAGCTTTCCAGCAGTCAGTATTTGCATTGTAATTGTAATTTGTGTTATAAATGTAATATGTAAATTGTAATTTGTATCATAATCTGTTACTTCCAAATGGTTATTTGAGTGCCTTGAGAACACACAAAGTTCTGTCCTTTCACAGCTGCTTCTAATGAAGAAGCTGCTGTTGACACACCTTTTTTTTTTTTCATTTTCCTAGAACACTTCTTCAGAGCGTCTCCTTTGATTTACTCCTATTTTTTATGAATACTGTAAAATTACTTCAGTCAGGTTAATGAAGTTCAGGGTTCTTCAATGATAATGAATATTCATTGGTTGTTATATCAGAGCGTTTTTCTACGGATATCAGAACTCGGAAAAGGTGATGGGTTTGTTGGAGAGTTTGGTTCATTTTTTCAGGTGTCTTTTTTGTTGTTGTTTTCCCTTTCCTGCTACAGTTTATTGTATTGGTTTTTTAAAAAGCAGCCCAAATCTTTGAAGAAAAGCCCCAAATACTGTACTCCTTCTAAGGGTTACGAAGGACCAACTGACTGGTTGGGTGTCATGGATGAATGTTTCAGTAGCTTTCTGGCTTCTGGCAACTCTGCTAAATACAGGCAGCTTCCATTTTTTGTGACCTTTCAGCTTGTGGGGAACAAGCTCTTGCTTCAGCTGCCTCATGTATGTTCTTGCTGCTTCGACAGTTTGTTTTTTCTTTCTTCCCTGCTTAAGCCTCTGGAGAAGTGTAATGACTGGAAGATATGCACTTTTTTACCTTACACTGCCTCTACCCTTCTAACTGCTGTAAGTTGATTATATTAGAGAATTGGGGTTTGGGGTTTTTTTTGTTTGGATAACATTTTGCAACTTGTGTGAATAGTTCAATAGATTTAATTGGTACTATTAATACTGCTGCCACTCCTTGATAACACTTAGATGAAGAGACATGTAAGAAAGTTACCTTCAGTCTTCTTTTTGCTGTGACATGTGGAGACCATTTATAAACACATAGGCACTAGAACAGCTTCTCTAGGCTAGAGGGGACATGAATAATGGGTGTTCTCACAGTTGTTCATAATTTCTTGGATTGGTTATGCCCAGGAAATAGTTCATTTCTATTTTGAAGCTTGAAAGTTGCAGTAAAACTTGCATTTGTTCTGCTCTTCGTGGTGTACCAAAAAAAAAATGACCACGCTTTGGACTTGACTCAAGTTGATAAGAAGCTGAGATTTATGAAGCTGTGATCTTGTTCTCTTTTTTTTAAAGAAGTTGAGCTTTAAACAGGAGACCAGTTGGTGGATAATGCCCTGACAAGTGTTTGGCTTTTTGTAGTGGTCATATATCTAGCATTATTTACAGCAGTTCTAACATAAGTGATCCATTGTAACATACAGCTATGTTAATTGTGTTAAGGTTTGGTGAACAAGAAGGGGAAGTTAGAAATACAACTTTCTAGTAAATGTTATATGTTATATCAGGCAATGTGGCTTTCTTACAGTTCCATTAGGGGGATCAGAAAATGAGGATTTCATAAATAATAAATTGAGTTATTTTAAAATGGTTCCAAGTGATACAAGTTTAAAACCCAGTAGATTTCTGCTGTAGTTCATCCCACTGAATATTATATGAAAGCATTAAGGACTTTGAGATGAGCCTCATTTGTAAGGGTTGCTTTTTTTTCAGGAAAGCAAAAGCTGGAGGTCAAGAGAAAACACGGCACATACAATATTCTAGCAGTAATAAGTTTTATGGTTTTCTTTCAAGACAAGAATAAGAGTATTATTATCAATTTGGCACATGAATTTGTCATGGTTGACATAGTATTAGATAATAGGTATAAAAAAACCTGCTTTTGTTAGTTCTGAGCAGAGATTTAGACTATAAGAATTAAACTGTGATCCAGTAGAAGTTGATCAGAGCTAAGTATTCTCTGTTGTCCCTTTAAAGCCAAACCATAAATGTATAATTGGTCTTTTATAAGTAAGTTTTGTATTTCTAAGGTTTGGGGGTAGGGGGAGTGTCTAGTTTTTTTTCCTTGTGTTTTGTTGTTTTGCCTTTTTTATTTTTTTGCACGTGTGCATACACACACAAGAAAAAATATGGATGGATCTTGCAGTCAGTTCTTCATTTATTTAGAGGAATGAATTTTGAAATTGAGCAATTTCCAACAAAACTAAATTTATGTAACTTGTTTTATGAATAATGTATAAATATCTTAGCTTTCAAGATAGGCAAAATAGCAGTTTGCATTTGGTTATAAAGAATTATTAGTCTGTCATAAACCCTATTTACTGTACTGTTTGGAAAATTTTCTTTTCTTTTTTGTTTTTTCCCCTCTCTCCCCTCTCTACCAGTGCAAATATCTTATTAACTGATACATATGTGCCCAAAATTTCTGACTTTGGCCTTGCAAGAGCATCTGTAACATTCACACAGACAATCATGACTGAAAGAATTGTTGGAACAGCAGCCTATATGGCACCTGAAGCTCTGCGAGGAGAGATTACACCTAAATCTGATATCTTCAGTTTTGGAGTAGTAAGTAGAATGTGGGAAGCAGTATATTATTTCCTTTGTAAATGGTAAAACTACAAAAAATCAAGAGTATCTGAAATTAAATGATTACTCTGGTTTATAACTTTTCTTTTTCCCAATAGATATTTTCTTAAGATAGAGTTTCTAAACTTTGATTGTGTTAAAATCATTTGAATATGTTGATTTGCTATGTGAAAGACCAGAGTAAAATAATATTCCAAGTTCTAGCTAAACGTAGTTTGAAGTGGTATCAAACGTGGTTTTTGCTTGCATGGTATTGCACAAAAGTGTAACTCAGGCTGAAAAAGAAAATGCAAGAAAATGGTCCAAAATTACTGTGTTTTACTATATTCAGCACCAAAAATACCGTGTCCATATTGGATTTGCCTTAGAGCTGAGTACAAAGAAGACATGAGCTTAATATTTGGAGGAATAATTAATCCATTCTGAATAGATCCAAGACCCTAGTCACCACTGACCACTTCCTTCACAGCATGGAAGGTAGGCCCAACAGTATGTCTGAATAGTTTGGAAATCCTTCAGTCTTGCTGTGAAGGAACACCATGTAGGGTGAGAAAAACTTGTGTTGAAATTTGTAAGACACACTGCTAGTAACAGTTAATGAAGATAAAGGTAGGAATAAAAACAATGAATTGTATAGGTAATCTTTGGACAAACACAGATCCTGGGAGTATTTGTTGACAGGCTGAAGGTCATGCTCCTTTTTGCAAATCATATATATGCTAAGGGTTATTCTGTGTTTCATTTTCTCTTCTGATTTTTCTTCCTCCTAGGTCTTACTAGAAATAATAACGGGTCTTCCTCCAGTAGATGAAAACCGGGAGCCACAGTTGCTGGTATGTTCTTTATGCTTTCTCCTCCCCTCCCACTGCTCCAGGATCACTTCACATGAAATTATAGTCAGTTAACAGGTTCTGAGACAATCAAATTAGTCATCAAAGTATGTAGTTGTGAAAACAGCTTTTTTGTCAATCTTTGTCTTAGAGGCTGAAACTTTTATCTCTTGGCTGGTAGATTTGTTCAGCCCTCAAGGTCATCATCTTCTAATCCAATACTGTAATTCTTTGTTTCGGTACTGCTTCTTATTGTAATACCATTGTACTCTATTAGCACACTCCCAGATACCCTGAAAATTCCTCATTCCGTGAAACATTCTGAACTGTTAATCTCTGTTGTTTCTTTATGGTTCTGTATCAATTCCCATCTTTTTCAACTTCACTAACAATTTGCAAGTACTTTATGCTTTTAACCTTAGTGAAGTTTGAAATGTAAGGGCTTTTTTTGCAGAGTGAGAGGTGGGTTGAATTTTCTTCATTATTCAGTTAGTAATTCAGTCTGCTAATTAGGAAACTAATGTCTCAGAGCTCATTCTCTTGAATTACAAACTTTACAAGACTCTTCATAATTTAGCCTTTCACGTAGCTTAAAATTAAGTTCTGAACTACTTAATCCAAGGTTTTTGTAGAATACTTTTTACATAAAGACTAATTTATTTATTAAGTGTGAAATAGCATTGAGGTCTGGATTGATTTTATTCCATACTGTTTGGAACAGCATAAATCACTTTATTCCACATCTTTAGGAATACCTGTGTATTTATTAATAGATTTTTTTGTCCATCTAAGCTCTCTTCTGGAGTAGCATGATAATTATCATTGAGCTTGTAAACACCTTGGAGAACTCAGGGTTTTTTTAAGTCGGCTTTTTCAGAGATAGGATCTAATAAAGAATATGACTGGTACAGTTCATCATTGTAATGTACTTTTGGGACCATGAAGAGAATGGTCAGTGTAAGACCATATGGTATCCTTAGCTTTAAAGGAAAATGTTGAGGTAGCTGAATGTTGGTCAGCAATTTCAGACTGACCCATAGAGGAAGGCAGAAGATCTGCCTCTACTTATTGCCTCTTATTTATTCATTTATACATCCTCAAACAGTTTGTGTGATTACAGATAACCCATTTCAAGTATGTTGGAACTGAGGACTTTTGGACTAAACCAGTCAGATTTAAAATATGTTTTCAGACTAGAAGTTTCCAGTGGATACTGCAGCCTGTGAGACTGGAGACAGAAGTTTAGTTTACAGACCAACATTCATTTACAGAAAGAGGCTTTATAAGAGTGCTTAAAAAAAATTATGCCAACTTAAGCTTGCATATTTGTGGGTTAGTAAGTAAACATAAGATACTTAGTTGATTGTGCCTCTTCTCTTACAAAAGAAACAATACTAGAAAACTGAGCCTTGAAGTAGGAGAAAGTTAAATCTGTGTGATACAGCTTAAAAAATTTACTTTATGATGTTGTGTTAATTAAAATGATATATAATAAAGATAATTAAATTTATAGTTCATTTATATTCTCACATGCTGTTCAGATACTTACAATGTTATCTGCTTGTTGGTTCAAATTCTCTTGTAGTTAAGTATAAAAGATGAAATTGAGGATGAGGAAGCAACTATTGAGGATTATGTTGATAAAAAGATGAGTGACTGGGATGTACCTTCAGTTCATAAAATGTATTCAATTGCTGATCGGTGTCTGAATGACAAAAAAACCAGAAGGCCAGACATTAAGATGGTATGTAGTCTTTCAGATAAAGGGCTTATTTTGGGTGAGTGTGTGTGTGTGTTTGTGTGTGTGGTTAGAGTATCAGTTAACATTTCTGTCTCTTCTCTTCCAGGTCCAACAGCAGCTCCAAGAGATAAAAACTTGATAATGTGTGTCTTCTGATACACCAATGTTTCTGTAATGGAGACACCAGTACAAAATATTTAATTAGTATTTAGTGCAACATTTTCAGCTGTTCTGCTTTCCAGAACTTTCTGGACACATGTAAGGTGAGCTGTTGGTTGGCCTGTCAGCAGCTCTTTCACATATCCTTAGCGGATG
>WEKY01006652.1:46375-71038 GCA_013390045.1 Picathartes gymnocephalus | reverse complement strand
TAAAATCAGTGATTGATAAAGGATAGGAAAAGTAATCTAAACAGAAGATGGACCTCAGATTATTGGGCATGTGAATAAATATGAAATATTGGGGAAAAGATTTTTTTGTGACAGGTAATGATACCTGACAAATATATAGGGCTTTTCTTAAGGAATCAAAGCTTACATGAACAAAGATTTAGATGATTCATTTTTCTCAAATATCCAAAAGAATTTCAGACAAACTAATTTTTAAAGGCTTTTTAATGGAAGGTTCTTAAGAGTCTCCCTCAAACTTTAAATGGTCTTGTGAAAAATCGTGTTTCAGATTGATGCTATTAGCAAGAAATATCAACTAGAAATGAATGCATAAACAACTCCAAAGCACAGAGTGACACCCACATAAAAATATCTTGTGACATTGATTCTGCCACATGCTTTCAATCTTCAAGATTTTCCCACTAGTTCAGCTGAAGGGCTTAAACATAAATATACAGCTTTTTCCATTAAATCTGCTCAGGCCACAGCGAAGATGAACTTTGGAGTCCTGTGACATCTAAATGTTAGTCTATGACAACACAATCTCTCCGTGGGTCAAACTATGGAATTCCTCAAGGCTGAAGTTAGATATCATTTAATAGAGGTGTAAGGAAAGAAAAGACTTTATAGTGGCAATATCAATACTACTAATATAATATAAATATTATAATAATATATATGTCATATAATGAGAAAAAAAATATTTTTCTGCGGTTGAAACATAAAAACTGTCAGAGAACAGATCAAAACATATCTCACTACAACCTAAGGCTGCAAAATATGCTCAAAACCAGCAATATAGTAGGTTTTGAAGTTAGTGGTTTCTGAATGACAGATGAAACATTCATTTTTGTTTCTGCACAACTTTTCTTTACCTTCCTCTTTCTCTTTCCATGTCTGTAGAAAGAAAAGAATCTATTACTTTATGAGAAGATTAATAGTAGAGTTTATTCAATGAGGTTAGAGGGTGTAGATTTCATTTGGCTTACTCATCCTCCATTGACACTAGAGAAGGTTGAAACCTGCTGAATTATGTAACATTAGATTTTGTGAGCACAAGGCCTTGAGAAGCTAAACTATTACTCATTCTAAAATATTCCATACTCATAAATTACCCAGTGATCATTTATAGTCTTACTTTTGTGTAAGCATTGCACAAATGTTCACAAAATGCATTTAATGTGAGCAGTAGAATTACTGTATGATAAACCAGTTAATAAAGAAACATATAATTTAAAGGCTGTACTTGAGGATATTCTTTATTTTAAAATAACTGAACACATAATAATTATACAAAAATTATTTTTAAGAGTAAGCATATTTAGTGTTTGTTTTTTTCTTCAGGAGGGTGTTTGAGATATCTCTTGTTCATGTTGAATACAGCTGCATAGCAGCATACCTGACAAATTATAAATGCTGGGGTTTGCAGGGACAATAGTTCAGTACGCTGTTCAAACAGCCTGAGACACTAACTGGACTCCATTAGTCTTTATCAAGCTCAGCATCCTCTGTTGCAACTGCCGCCTAAAGAGAGGTGACAGTGTGTGTCATGATACAGAACGGTGGATGAGGTACATAGCAAATTAGTGGAGGAAGTTGGTGTCAGACTAAGGGTGCAAGAGACTAATAGTATCAAGTTTTGTAATTCTCCTTGTCTGTAATGTCCCTCCAGAGATTATTCTACTCACTTCCTCTGATATACCAACTCCAGCAGCTTTTAAGACAAGACATGTAGTTTCCCAGTCTTCAAGATTCCAAGGCTTCTTCAAGTCAGCTTTCATATAAAAAAAAAGTATTGCTTAATCTTTTTACTTCCATTTACTGCCATTTGCAGAAAAGCATCCCTTCACACTAAGGGATGCCCTTTCAAAACTTTTGGTTGTCTGCCACAGCACAGTGCCCCAAAACAGCATCTGTATCTAGCCCAGAACGGATTCATTCTGAAAAAGAGCAAAAAGGACCAGTTAAAGACCCCCTGGCTTTGTTCACCTCTTTGTTCAGGAAAAAGTCTTGGCCAGGGAATATTTCATCCTTCCCCTCTAGCAGCCAGTGCTTATACTTGTTTTCTGCCATTTGTTGTATGAGCTGGGTGAGCTCTGCCCACAGCCAGACAGGAGAAGTCAGCTACCTGGGTACCCTGCTCTGCATCACAGACTGAGAGATTCAACATTACAAACTCACTGGGGCAATGCTGCCCAATTTACTTAGCAGCAATACAATTCACATGTAATTCCTGTACTGCAATTTCTATGCAACTGCTTTATTTTCACCCCTCTTGTCTCCAGTTTAGAGAGAGGCCACATGGCACGGTTATACTGTCTTCTGCTTTCACCATTATAAAACCTTCTGCTCTTACAGGGACTAGGGCAAACACAAATAAGAAAACCCCATTTCGTATTTAAATGCTCTATTTCCAGCAATCTCCTAGCAATTTGTTGTTTTGACCTTTGCACATATTTTTGCAGACTGATGATGGGAGGGGGCCAGGCTGAAACAGGTGTAGGGAGACTGAGTTATAGAGAGATATAGAGTCCAGAGAGGAAGTAGACTTAACTGGTAATTTTCAAACATCCTAATTTCTTGTAAAAGTAGAGAAATAGGCTTCTAAAAAAACCCATGATATTAATTAGTTGAGTGGTAGCTGGATTCCACTTTTAATGGGAGCTAGTGATATGGTTCTTAATCCTCTGTTTTGCAAAGGGTTTTGTGTATAAATAAATGTACCTGCTATTTTTATAAGCCTCCAGACCATATTTTGGAAATCACTGAACAATGAGGTCTCGTACGAATAAGCATGGAGCAAACAGAGCCCTGATTATAAGGGGAGCGAGACGAAGGGCAGGGTGAAGCCCAGCTCTGGCACCATGAAGGCAGGAGTACTCACTGCAAGGGGCAGTGTTAATGAAAGACAGTGGGCTCAGTCACCTCTATAAATTCATCCTGGCCAGCTGTAGTCCAAGAACCAAAGGTTCATAACTGAAGAATCAAGCCATGGCTTTGCTTGTACAAATTACATCCAGAGAACTGCGTACACACACACATGAGTTTCATAACATGCCTACCAGCAGATCTAGATCTGTTCCAGGTTAAAAACACATGCTAATGTATTATTCCTCGTAAGTGATTTCCTTAGCTGCCTCAGAGAAATGGGACCTGAAGGGCAGAGCAGATGGGAGTTCCACTGCTGGAAAATATGCCCCTTTCCAGGTGTGCACATGAATTAGCGGAAGGGCAACTTGAGCTTATGAATTCGCTGTGCTTCAGGCATCTGCTGGGGTTACTAGCACTAGCTCTTTCAGATCTGCTTCCAATACCCCGGGTAGTACTTAAAGAGTAAAGAGAATATTCCAATCAGCTGCCACAGACAGCCACAGACAGTATTTTTTGCAGCCAGAAGAATTTTAAGACAGTTAGTTCAGCCAAGTTAAATTAAAGAAGGCATGTCATCAGTAGAAAGCAGCGCTTTGTATAGGTATGATATGGTAACAACTCCCTACAGCGTAACAGGGTCGGCTGTAAACATGGCCAAGTAGGCAGTTCCTGGAGGCAGCAAGTAGTCCTGGGCATTCTGTCTACTTTCCCCTTTCCTGGTGAGCCTGTACTGTGGACTGATGGTATTTCATGTGCAAGCAAGGCATTCCCTGCCACAGAAGCAGTTTGCCCAAAGGAGACAACTTATTTTTCAGTTTCCTTTGCAGCCACCGAGAATCTCTGAGCCAGCTCCTAGCCAAGTGAGAGGTTTCCATTTTGCTTTCATGCCTTCTGTTAACCAAGCTCCACTAACTGGGCACTAAGGCCCTCCCAGTTTGGACTCATAATATGGCAATGCTATTTTGCTACCCTGAATCCTGCCCTGAGACTGCTTTTCTGTGTAGCCAGTGGTTGACTGCTGTCATCACAGACCTTAAGGGAATGGTAGTGTGAAAAAGGCCAGGATCCACAGACCATCCCCTCCTCCTGTTAAATTCTTCTGAAAGCACAAGCTTCCATGAATATATGCAAGATGTTATACAAGGCTGATGTTGTGACTGAAGAAGATTTTTTTGCTACATCTCTTTGATCAGTTGCCCTTGATGCCATATGTGACTGAGTGAAATAAAACACCTGGGACAAGAAGGAGAAGGTTTGCATAGAAATGCAATGGACTTTTCATTTGCCATCTTTTGTTACAGGGGGAGAATGACTGCACTGACTGGGCATTCACAAATTCTTATTCAAACATATTCAGTAATCAGGTGGCTTTGGATGGCAGTCCAAGTGATCTGCCCAGCTTGGTCATCACATTTCCTGGCAAAGACATTGTGGCTGTCACAAATTATGGTAAGTTATTGTCTATTTATTATCTGTCTTTTCAGGGATGAAAATATTCACCCTAGACAAGGCGTAACATATGATAAACTGTGCAGTTATGGAAGTTTATTACCCCTTGCTATTAATAAGTGGAGTGGGCAAAATCCCTTACATCAGAACATCCGTCTCTGAAATACAAAGTAACCACAACACATGATCTGTCAAAAACTATCATGATGATAAACAATAGGGTGAGCTCCAAAATAAATAAATAAACACTGCCAAAGAAATTATTTGCATATTTTTCTCTCTCCCCAACCAGTGCTTGAAAAATGTCCTCATTCAATGTGCTTGCTCATCCACACAGCTGCCAGCTGTGCCTCCTTCCTTTAGCAGTAGTCACATTTTAAACTCGTTTTAATACTGAGTCCATACTGATGCAGAAACCTAAACTATGCAATACGGCTCTCTCCAGCCCCTCAGAATTTGTGTGGAATTAGAATTTCAGTGCTGCAAAAAAAATTTGACATTCGGTTGAAGACTGCAGCATGCAGGAAACCAAGACAGACAGAGTACAAGCAAAAATGTCCAGACACTAAGAGACATCTCCAGCAACCCTCATGTAATTAACATAAATCTGGGCTGCCAAAAGTACTAACAGCACTTGAAGCAGCTTTGAAATCCCAAATGCATGACTTCTAAATTTAGAGCTCTGTTCTTACCATATTCTGTTATGCACATGTTTAGATTTCTGTTGATTGTTTGCAGAAGAAAAGGAGTGTAAAGGTTACTTGTTTAGAGCAAAACCCTGGCCTACATCTGCAACTCAGTGTTGGGGGATGAAGAAAAACTGCCCTATCCATGCAGGAATTTAGAGTGGCATCATGATTCACATCGAGCTCAGAACTGAGGCAGCTGCTGTGTCCTTAGAGGTGTTTGCCAGCACAGGGAGTCCACCCCATTCCCTGTGCTCTGCCTCTTGCAGATGCTAAAAGCAATGGTAGACCCACACAGCTGCTACACTCCCCAAGTGTGACATCCTGACTATAACTGTTCCCTGTGTGGATGGCACAGATATGGGAGAGAAAATTAGAGCACAGTATAGTGAAACTGAAGATGGTTGCAACAGGCACTGAGTAGAAATGCAGACTTCAGAGATGGAGGAG
The DNA here is from genome assembly GCA_013390045.1 of Picathartes gymnocephalus. NCBI lineage: Eukaryota > Metazoa > Chordata > Aves > Passeriformes > Picathartidae > Picathartes > Picathartes gymnocephalus. Next base: position 65,564 of record WEKY01006652.1, on the reverse strand, counting down.
GAAGGTAAGGACCAACATGGATATTTTTTCTTTTTCAGAACCATCACCATTCCAAACCTGGTACTCAACAGACAGACGGGTGTTTCACACACCCTTTAACATGTCAAAGACAGCTAGATTCGACTACAATTCAGTTGCTCAGCACCACCAAATTATCCATAATGTCTAAATTTTTTATCTGTGTATTTGTTGCAGGGCTTTCGCTTCAGCCACCATCCTTGGACATTTCTCCCACGGGCTTTTAAGGCAAGTCTGTGCCATTGCATAGCTGAGAGAACAAACACGTATCTGGTTTGTTTTTTTTTTTCCCCAGTGGTATTATTTATTTATATCATGTATGTAAGGAGATCAATAAAATATCATAGTTTTAACTACTTTCTAAAATGTAAAACTTTCATATTTTCTGTTTCTGAACATAAGAATACCTTCATGAAAGTGAAACAGCTTTAATATGTGATTTTACCTGTTCTTCTGTAATGATGAGACCGTTTTACTTCATGATTATAAAGCTTTTGTGCCATTAGGAACCTTGAGATTTTTTTTTACTTAATTATTCACTTGTTAACTTCTATTAACTCAATTAAATACATTTTGATGGGAAAATGTGATAGCAATTATTTATTGGTATATATCATTAAGTTTCTCCTTTTTCTCCATTTCTTGTGGCAGTTCTGTGAGAAATGCCTCCTTTTCCCAGGAACATGAAAACTATGCTTTCTAAAGTTTAAGGTCTCTTTATACCAATATATCTTCTTTTCTTTGTAAATAATTTTACCAGTAGTCTAAAGAGATAGTGCGTGTACTCAGTGGAGTACACAAATACTACGGACAGAGACAGATTGCTTGATTTTAATGGATACTATCTCAGTAGTGGATGGGATAATCTTTAGGTAACGTATTAGGTTGCTGTTAATGTAACCATGAAGGCAGAGGGTGGTAACAGGATAATCCTAGCAGATACCCTCAAGTGTTGAAACCAGTTTTATGGTATCCTCCACACAATAATGTAAGCAAAAGAGGTCAGATAAGTAACACATTTTTAACCATTTGTGTATTAGTCAGTGGAGCCTAGATAATAAAAACAGAAGGCAGACATGCTCTTTCCTGAGAAATATTCTGCATTTGGTACTGGAAATATGGTAAGATAGTTGTCATGACTAAAATAGCTTTTCAAACTTCCATCTTCTTCCATAAGTATAAAATGGGGAAAAAAGGCACAGACAGGATCTTCACATCAAAGACATTCTTAGTTGTTTCTGAAAGGTCAGAATGGGAGGCAAACGTTATGCATGAAACATCTACATAGGAAAAAAAAGAACTGAAAGAAAAAGTTACTGGTCAGTCTGTACCATCCACAATACAAAACCAACCCGCTGTAGATAACACTACTGTACTGCTCTTTAACATCTGTCCTTAATGTGGAACAAAGTTAAAAATTTTGATAGGGATTACTTCATCCTGGAAGAAGTTTGCTCATCATCTCATACATCAAAAAAATTTCCAGCATTTCTAAAAATAATAAATGTTAATATTTTTTTGCAGAAACTCCTGAGATCAAAAAAGATAACTCAGTTTTGTATCTTATTTAGATTAACTAGGAGTTAAGTACTAACATAAAACAAACTGTTTCTTGGTATAGATATCACGATCTGATTGTATTTACCTTGTGCAGACTGAACATATGACCAAATTATTTGCTCATGTATATATCTATACATACATATATACATACATATATATAGTTTTTGTTGGCTATTTTCTGTGTATTTTGCAATGAAACAGTCATTGCAACTACGTATTTAAAGTGGTAAGTATTTTCAAAATATGAGACCTCTCAAAAACTAAAAATCTGGATATCCACAAGCCTGGTTCACAAGTAAAACGTTTTACAGAGCAAGAAGATATCCTAGTTAAAAGAAGATTGAAAACAAAATAGAATATAAAATATTAATATAAAACCTCAGTAAATAACAAAGAATTATCAACCACGAGTTGAAATATATTCAACCTGAAGAAAGGCATGTCCAAAAACCTTACTTGTTTTTTCCAGTTGCTTCTGTTAATTTAGTAAAAACAGCCCATTTCCTTGCAAAATTTGCACTAAATGTATCTTCAGATAACCATGACTCCAACAACACAAATTAACAAAAGGAATTTAAATGTAGAGGACCAAGAAAATCTCTAGGTTATGTATGCTTATTCTAGATTGCAAGCCATAGCTGGGTGTGTATTTTCCATAGAAAATTTTGGGGGATGTCATTTTAACACTACACCAATCACATTCAATAAAGCGCCAGGGACTGAGTTTATCACCTTCAGAGGATGGCACTAGGAAATATATGCTGAGATGGTATCATTTTAAAATAACATAGCTTACAAAAATATTTTACAGGCAAAACCTGTATAGAAACTAATCATACTTTTGAGCAATCACCATTATGTTTGGTAAATACATGAAAAATGGAGAATTTTCAAGTTATTGAAACATTTCCTGTGCCAATAAAATTCTGACAGAAGATCGCTCGACTTCATTTACCTAAAAGATTTTAAATTTAGAATTCTATTTACGGATTAGCTTGGGTAAAAAATTGTGACCAAACAACCATTTTTGTCAAGACTACAAGTCTAATCAATGTGTGCTAGCATAATAAATATGGATTTCTTCAAAACACAGGGCACTTTAAAATTGACAGAGACTACACAAATGAGGCTAAAATTAGCTCACTGAAAGATCTCAGACTATACATTTCTGTTCTTAGGGAATTATTTAAGCCATATTATTTTATACATGGGCCAGTAATCTAAAAGATGGTAAAAAAATCTTTGTTAATAAGTTTTGCAGATAACTCAAAGATTAGTGAGATAGATAACGGAAATGATCATCAAATATGATCCAAATAATCTGCTTAAAATGCCATCCCTCCACCCCCAATATGTTTGTTAATATTAATATGTTACCACATAGTATACTTGGGAATAAAGAATGAAAACTGTGCTTGCACACTGAGTAGTTCTGCTTTAGAAAATGACTGCAAAAGGATAAATTTAAAGATACCGTGGGTTAACCACCTTGACTACCAGTGCAAGTGTATGGAAAAGAAATAGAAATAGACTTGACATGATCCACAGTTTTATAAAACAAGAGTAATTGAGTGGAAGCAGAGAGGTGGTCTTGTCTCTGCACACTGCTTTAGCTGTTAAGCGCTGGCTGTGAGACTAGTTAAACAGGACTCTAAGCCAAACTCTGGGCTGCCAGGTCCCTCCACACAGACTGTGGGTAGAGAGAGTCTGTGACAGGGGCCACCCAACACACAAGGCTGAGCTGCGCTGCTGTGGGTCACCCCATGCCAGCCTCTGACCGGGCAGAGATTTAATGATGTTTTGTTTTCCTTGTAGTGATAGTGTGAGGAGCATGGTGGAGAGATTCCCTCCAGTCAGTGGTGCCACGGTCTTCATCTCTCCTGTGAAACGAAGATTAGCATCCCTAAAAACTGCAAAGTTTAAATCTAAACAGTTTGCTTGGTGGAGGAAATTTATTAGAGGCATCTGAGCCATGTCTGGCATTGACAGTTTGGGTTCTGGAGAGAGCAGAGCTGGGAGCGGCCGTGCCTGGACTCCGTTAGCTGTAGCTCTTTCAGCACTGCTCCCAGTCTAATGCAGCTTTATTGCTTCCCATAGCTGAGCTAATTTGTTCAGAGGTAGAGTGTGTATCTCTGCACAGCACTGCGCTGTGTCATGTGCATATACCTTTTATGGGCTGTAATGCATGGGATGTCAGGCTAAGACGATCTCATAATCCTTTCTGGCCCTAAACCGCATGAAACCATCATCAGCCAGTTCCATTAATCTTCCATGAAGGAAAATAAGACACCTGAACATAGCAAGACAGTGAGATACAGCAGTAAAAATGTTGAAAATGTTTCTCAACTTCACCCTGCTCTCTCCCTAATTCTGCCATAAATTACTGGCCCGACTCCATACTGACACTGAGACACTATCAGGCTGCTGCAGAGGACTTCAACTTGGACTTGCTACCAAGGCAGTGGCAATTAGCACATTTTGGGGGGAGGATAAGAAAGCAATGGTTGTACGCAAAAAAGTACAGCATGGTTATCAAAGCCCCTGCACAGTAGCACAACCGTGCTAAAGTAGAATTTTTAGGCAGCCCATAGGCACACCATGTTAGACAATGATGGCCACGCAGCCCTTGCTATTTTCATTAGCCTGAAAGAGAAACAAACGGTCTCGGATTAACTCTCTCTGCTTTCATGTCTTGTGTAAAATGCAATGAGCAAATTGCAATCTGGAAATGGGTAAAAGCTTTGGATCAAAAAACTCCGATGGATCTTGGCCAGTTTGTGCAGAAGTTACCATAACGCAGTCTCATTGCTCCATACGCAGGAAACAAACAGCTGGAGGGCCTAAACATTCACATGATGAGGGTTTGAGAACCAAGACTAGGAGATGTGCTGATTTTCTCTTCTGGCATGTGAAAAGGTTTATTTTGGACAGCATCTGTTTTACTTTTTGTTCTCCATTTCTTAGGGAGTGACTAGGTCAGATGGACCCCCTGGAGGGAGCGGACATTCCTCCTTTCCCTGGAGAGCAGATGAGCATGGTTGAGGACTGGGTGGGAGGAGGCTTCCAGGCTTCTCCAGGGTCTAGTGGGGAGAAGAGAAGAGAAGAGAATGAGAGCCCTAGTGAGGAGATGGGAGCCTGCTGTTCAGGAGAGGTTCATGAAAGGAGAGGGGAACATATGCACAGCCAGGCTCTCTTGGCTACAGGAAAAAAACTTCCTAGGGATCAGAGGAAACTGCACAGAGCTTGCTGCAACTCAGAAAGTTACTAAATTGACCGAAACCAAACCTGGAAACAAGTACCTACCTAACACCACACAGGGAAAGAAGAATGAAGGTGTTTATAAACGTTTCTTCTTTTATATATGTGTATATTTAGTCCTCACAGAGAGAGAAACTGGGTTTTCTATTTATTAAGTTAGATGTTCTCATTTCTATTCTGTACAAATTGTCTTTGTGCATTTAAAAGACTCTTTGGGCTCTTCAGGTTGCTCGCAGGAAGGAAAAAGGTCTAGATCATCATCAAAGCTATGTCTGTCTTCTCACAAGATGTGGAACCCAAAGTGACCCACCCCAGTCTTGCTCCTCAGCACCAGAGATAGGTGAATGATAGAAATACTGCAAAACAATTATTGAATTTCATCTGTGACTTTAAAGAGCCTCTAAAAGGTGTATGAAAAATTGGGAAAAATATGTTAGTTAATATCTTAATAATTCTTCTTTTAGTTTCAATAGGTCAGATAGGGAGAAAAGGGGATTTTGGTTCATTGGTAGTTCAGGGGGGAAAAAAGGAAAGTGTCCCTTTTTGATCAAATTGAAAACAATTTTCTGTTTTATAGTTTCATGAAACATTACAAAAGTGATGCAACCCAAAATATTTTATGTGGCTTCAAAAACCTTTTAAAACTCTTTTTCTCAAAAAAAAAAAAAAAAAGAAAGGAAATTTCAAAATGAAATGTTATTTCAAATTAAATAATTGAAATACTTGACTTAAGGTTAAAAGGAAATATTTGATTCTTTAAAAAAGTTAGGGGGTTCTTTTCAAAGTGAAGCACTCAACAGAGTTAACACAACTTTGCAAATTTTTTTGTATATCTCTGCTTCCTTTGCCAAGGAAAAAAAAATTGAAATATTTCACACACAAGAAAACTTTAAGAGCCAAAAGACATGTAAGCACTGAACATTATCTTGCCATACAGACCAGAAGTGCTCCCAAAGAGTTTGTTTAGTCAGAAGAGCCTACCAGAAACCCAGATCTGTTAAGAATAAAATTGGAAACAGATAGGTCATGAATGGTTTTTGTTGCCTTTTATTATTTTGCATTTTCTTTTACATTCCTTCTCTCCTCCTTTTGCCCAGTCCTTCTTAGATGCCTGTGTACCAGACACTCCAGGACAAAACATCCTGTGATCTCCACACAAATACCTCCCCAGAGCAATTATGGATCAAAGTCTCTGCTGGCAGAAATTGTCTCCCTACTCATAAATTTGATTCTGTTAGCTGGGGATCTCACCTGATCACTTCACTTACAGTGATTTTAAAGGCTTGTTTTACAGGGACCCTCAACATATATCAGCAGGTTTTTTTCTGTAGGTTTTCATAGGCATGACGAAAGTTTCCTCTTTGGAATTTAGAGAGGAAACAAAGCCAGAATCATCCTCACTATTGAATTTCAGTTATTAAAGAAGCATAATTATTTTGAGGGCAAGGTGAAGAACATGCAACACTCCCTTTGCAGACTAAAGACTCTCCTGAATAAGAGGAAGATCTGAGAGGTTAAGCAGAAAGGGAAAACTTGCGGCCTTTAGGAAAAACAGAACCTACAGGATATTTTCACACATTCCCAGACATCCCAGAAACGTACAAACCTATCAAACTGTTCTAGAGGAAGAGTGCCTTGAGCTAATGCTGACCCGAAATGCTGAGCCATATGTCCTGCTGCTGTGCCATACAGATGCCCCATCTTCAGCTGTCAGCTGTGTTTATTAGTTTTGGTATCACACCTCAGGAACAAAGTTACTTTGCTTTTGAATCTACACAGGCTCCCAAAGTACCACGTAAGCACAATTCTAGGTCACAGGGAAAAATGCTGTGCGAGTGTGTCAACATGGGTTAGGTTTATGCCGTCCCTTTTTAGTAATGCTGGATGAATATGGATCACAGCAGGTACCAGGATGCTGGAAAAGAAAGCAGGTTAAATCAGTTTGATGTCCCTGAGATTAAAAGTACCTGCTCTGTTCCTAATTGACTGAGTCCTCTGGTGCTGATAAATTCATATGGGGGACTTCTGTTTTTCTAGTATTTCTCTGGAGGATAAATATTCTTTTTGTTAAATCAATATTACCTTCCTATTTTTTTTTTTTTTAATCTGAAAAACAGAATTCACTGGAAAGGTCTCTCACTCTCCTTTTCTTCTCTCCCTTTCCCTCCTTCTCTTCCCCTGTCTTTCTCTTCTTCTCTTTCTAATTTTGAGGTTTTGAAGGCTTTTCAACCTCCTAAGAATACCAAGTTTGTCTTTGTCATTTTATTTTTTTCCTAGAGGAGCTCTGGGAAGTCTTGTGTTCTGGGTGTTCTGGCTCAGCTGTATAAAGAATCAGAATCTTGAACAAAGATTGTCTTTGCCCAAAATCGTAATTAGTTGCTGAAGTTGCTAACAAAAGCAGAGGCAGATGAACAAAATTATTCTAGACACTGAAAAGTTTGTACAATGACAGATTGAAGAGACAGAAACTGTTTAGGAAAAAAAAAAAAAACATAGGCAATTTTTGTTCAGAAGAACAATCAGACTTATTAAAGCAATAAAATTTAGGTACAAATAATAGTAGTACAATTACTATGTCACTGTGTAAATTGGTGGTGCACCTTTATATGGAATACTTTGCTCTGTTGGCTAAGGTATCATCACAAGTGTGAAGTGGGTTTTGAAAATTTTCCTAAGTTTCTTAGCTCTTGCCACACTGAGAACAGCAAGAATTCATGAGTGGATAGACCTGTTGATAAGAAAGTGCACATCTGTTTACTGACTAGCTGTTTCATGAGATTTACAGGATGAACTTTGTCATCTTTTGAGAAAGTCCAAATAAATCAGGTCTTCCAATCTTCTTGTATTCACTCTCTTGTTATCACACCCAATAATTAATGTGAACAAAGAATGTGAATATCTTACAGAGGTACAGATTTCTTTTACAGGAGTCATGGTGATCTCTCACCATCATATTATTTTCAGCTAGGTCTTTTATAATTCTGTTTTTAATTAGTATTGCGACCAATTTTCTTGGTGCTAAAGTAATAATTCTCAGCCCTGGATTTCCCAGAATAACCTTTACAGTAAAATACCATTTGCAATACAGCTATTCTCTGAAAGAGCAACTATTTGAAACAACTTTGAAAATGTCTTTGAGGCTCAGAAGTCCTCTTGAAGCAATGCCAAAATACTCCTTAAAATCAAGGCCAAGCTGCTGGTGCAGCTTCTTCAGACAGATCTTAACCACAGGAATTTACCCCTTGTAGTATTTTGTTTCAGACCTGTCATCATAGCAGCTTCAGCTGCCAGCTGATTGAAATGGCAGTCCTGTGATCCCCTGCAAGTGTCCATGGGCAGCACGCCCATGAGACCCGTGCCCATGGCCCTAATCCCTGCACAACTCTTGGGTCTACACAGTGGAGGAAGTGCTCTCCACAGTGCAGCCTACGGCCTGGAACCCTAGGTCATCCAGGCTGGGTGGTGATCATCACAGTTGCCTTCATGCTCACACAAGAACTTAATTTAGTCAAATGGAAATGACGGGGGTGTGAGCTGAGACATTTTGTCCTGGTAAGCTTACCTGCAATCCCTCTTGCTGGTCCAGGAAGCACACATTCCTGATTTGTAAAGTGTGCTCTGTTTGCATATTGGTTTTGAGCTTTATCTCAAAATTCTGTGTGAATTTTACATTTTATATACAGCTCCTATATACAGGATGAAACAGGGAGTGCACTTATGCTTGAAACCATTTATTGTTATATATATCTTATTTGATAAAAACTTTTTTGTATTAATCTGATGAAACCTAGAACTTATATATCACACAGAATAACTTGAACAACAGAAAATGAATTTTTAATTGTGGAACTCAATAAAAACCTAATGTTAATATATAGAATTTGCAAATGTATGAGCCAAAGCAACAATCTACACTCTCAAAGTTGTGGATGTCCCATCACTATAAGTGTTCAAGGCCAGGTTTGATGGGGCTTTGAGCAGACTGGTTTAGTGGAAGGTGTCCCTCACTATGGCAGAGGGCTTGGAACTAGATGATCTTTAAGGTCGCTTTCAACCCAAATCATTCTATGATTCTCTTGGTGTGTAATCCCACCTTTGGTTCCTCAGCTGATTTTCCTCTCCTGTTGCCCCCCAGGCATGTTTTAAAGAACCAAGAAAGTTCAAGTGATCAGCTCCAAAGTACACTCAATAAATAATTTTAGTGAGTTTTGCCATAAATATCAATAATTGAATATGAAAAGTGTAATAAAAAATGAAAAACAAGTGTTGTGTGAAGGAAGTAACTCTTAATCCATTTTTTAATAGAAGTAACGAAGAGAACAGACTTACTGCCGATGCTTTCATGTGCTTTACTGAATTTTCTTCTCCTACCAGGCTAAATGATGAGGAAGTCAGGTCTGAGTGTAATTACAATGACAGTGTTTGCTTGATGACATCCTACAGCGAAGTAGTTAGCACCCTGTCCTCCTTTGGTAGAAAGAGTGAATCTATATCCACGCACGTGAGAAGTCTTTTTGCCTCTTTGAGAGGGAAGAGCAAACTGCAAGCAAGAGTAATAACACCAGATGCAGGCACAGTGGATTTTGGAGAAGTCTCTAATTTGCTTTGTCTGATGGCTCATTCTGTGTAAAGTTTCACATCGTGTGTACACTCAGTGGTCACCTGTATTAGTCCCACTGTGCACTTGGTCCTGCCTCTTGGCTGGAAAAGTCAATTACTTCCACAGCCTTTCACCTCTTAACATTTCCTTTGATTCTTCTGTGCCTGTCATCGTTTTTATGACCTAACCGAAAATCTTCAGTTGAAAAACATAATTTATATTTCTGAACTTACTAACAGATCTGTAAAAGTCTGTTAGCATTAATACTTCCTCACTGGTATTTGTATATATGTGTCCTCTTTACTGTGAAGGTTAGGAGCTGTCCTTTTAACTGTTCATTCGTGCTGCACCTGGCAGTATGAAGCCTCTTTATTTCATACACAATATGAAAGACTAAACTTGGATATCGATAAAAACATTATTTACTTCTTAAAAAAAAACCAAAACCAAAACCAAACAAACACGCACACACCAAAAAACTTCACTGAGTTTTCCTATTCATGTTATTGTGAGTCTGAAAACTAAGCAGCAACCATGGCTTACATGTTCCTTTGATCAAAACACTAAGCAATGATTTTTAAAAAAGTAATTCTGGTACACAATACATGGCCAGCTAAAGTGGAAAAGGAAGGAAGCAAAAGACTAGTAAAAGACTAGTTGTGAGTAAAAGTCATAGATCAGTTTCAAGTGTTAGTGAACTAACAATTATTTTAAGCAACCTTTAAGCAACATCTCTTATTTTAAGAGAGCTGAAAGAGACCATTCCATTAATCAGGTAAAACAAGTAAATAATAAAAAGTGCATAGCATATTAAGTATATGGTTTCTTCGTTCATTTGTCTATTTTAAAAAAGCCTATTTACAGGGAAAAAATCCTTTATATCCCATAATTTTGTAAAGTATTAGAATTAATGTTTCTTCCTTTTATACATAATTTTTAATCAAGTTCATGGAAATATTTTAAGTGGATAGAGCTCATAAATGTTATAGGGTTCATAAATTCAACTGGAGTACAAGAGGTGTTAGAAACAAATCAACACAAAATGAAAAGGAATTAACTGATTTGCAAATGCATATATCATATTAACTGTTTAGTGCAAAGCCAAAGATCTATTATACTTTCTTAAAAGAACAGTGCTGAACAATTTCTTAAAAGAGCATATTTGCAGAATTACAATTTGTTAGTTTATAAGGAAATCTCACAAACCTATAGTGAAGGATATTTTACTTGTCTGACTATTGACTGGAGTTCAAACAACAAGAAATAGCTCATAAAGCTCTTCCGGTGAGATTATTCCTTTTGAAGGTCACAAAGACTAGCCCACCATTGCCAAGTCATGATGCATCTGGCACAACATTACTTTCTAGAAAATCTCAACTAAGTGATAAAGGAATCACTGCAGGGGAGGGAAAGCATGAGACAAAGGGAGAAACTTTTGGGTTACTTTTGTTTTGAATTCTAACAACTTTAAAAAACTGAAAGACCAGAACACTATCATTATGATGGTCTCAGGACAGAATTATTTGAGAAAATATGTCATAGTGGAAGCTGCTGGGTAATTATTTGGGTTTTTTTCTTTCTATCCTTACCACTTCCTATCTTTCACGTACATGGACTCCACCAAATGGACCCCAAATGAAAAAATCTGGTGGTATATTTGCATGCAAAATAAAGTTTTAACTTTATTATGTACCTCTGGTATTTAAGGTAATGACGTCACATAATTCACAACAAAATTCAAAAGTCCATGTTCAAAAGCGCAGAGGAGGCACAACCTTCTAAGACTTCACTAATTCACAATTGGGGAACATCCAAGCAAAGAAAAAAGGATCATTTTACTGTTTCCCTTTTAGTGATACATTAAGTGTTATAAGGCTGGGCTGCATAAAGCAGAATTCATTGCTTCTTGATAAGCATGATGAGATTTGTTCTTTTCAATTTCTGGAACCTGCACTTTAAAAATAAAATATCTTTCTGAAAACTGAAGGATATCTCCTGATTAATTTGTACTGGCATTAGTTTAACATAGATATTTTAGAAGACTTCAGTCAAGATTTTTCCCAGCTGTCTTACTACAAGGAAAACAATACAATCTCTCCAAACCTTCCCTGGAGCGAAGACTCAGCCTGTACATGGTGCTTTAGCTACAAGATCCCACTCTTTTGCTGAGCAGAGTCAAACACACAACAACTCATGTCATTCTTAAAGTCGTTTTGATATCAGAAGGAAAGAAAGCACTACTTTTTTTGTGAATTTTCATTCTGTGCCCCTTATGATGGAAAGGGGTCAATATATGAAAGGAAATGTGTACACGTTTAGACTTCTCATTGATAAAATCGTGACCAGCCTTTCTGAGACAAAAGTAACTTAAAATCTGCATAATGCTAGGTTGAAAACCTAGGGACCAGATGGTCCGTCTGCCTTTCCTTTACATGATGTAAGGGAAGGCTGTAAACTTCATTCAACTGGCAGTCTACTCCAATATTGCTACAAAGCCAAGAAAAGCAGTGAGACCACATAAGTAAGTGTAGATAGCATTTTTTAATGAATTAGAAATAGCAATATGTGGGTTTTTGCTTGTTACAATATTCAAAGCAATATTTGGGGGGTTTCTCATTTAACTTTTATATATAGGGACTAATATTATGAAGAACATTCCACCCCAAATTCAAAGATTCTAACTCAGAGTAAAATTTGAAAGTAAAGAAGAAGAAGAAAAAAAATTTTTTTAACTTATTCCTTAAATAAACGCAAGGAACACTGGGAGTTCAACATTGACTTAAAGGAAATATCAATTTAAATTTTATGAAAATAAAAACTTCGATTGCCCTTGACTCTGCCCATTAATGGAAAAAAATTCAGAAATACTCTAAATCTACCTGTATGTTTAATTATGTAGTAGTTTAAAATAGATTTTGTTCTAATATATCATGGTATTGCTAAGTACATGAAGATGTCATAGTTTTCCTGACTGTGATGGCAGGTTTTCTGTCCTTTTTTTCTGTCTGCTTTTGGAAATGCTCCATCAACCTCAAAATGCTTTAACATACAATGGAGACAATTGATTGTTCTGAGAAAGGAAACTACCTAGTTTTAAATGGATACAAAGAGGTCTCGCAGTTCAGGAAGGCTATTTAAAGAAGAGAGTAAGACCTTCTGGTTTGGGAGTGTGGGTAGGTTGGATCTAGAAATGTGTTTGTGGGTCTACAAATGAAGGATGCACGTAGAGGAGTACACACATGGAGGTGAACGTATGTATGAATGAATGAGAGAAAAGCACAAAGCAGGTGAGCAGGTGCTCTCTAGTGTTAAGCAGTGATCAAACAGATGATGGCAACAGGAGTGGGAAAGGCAGACTGACTTCAAAATTGCCGAAAACAATTTTAACTCTAGCATAAGGAAGAGCCAGTAGGAGAACTCAAATTTATACACAACTACTTCGGGTGAAGTACTCCTAGGAGCCTGCCTACCAGAGTGCCCAAACCTACTTGTTGACTATCCCTGTGCCAAAGAATCCATTTTAACATAACGCCTTAAAATAAAGCGGCTGTCCAGCTGAAAGCGTCCCACTTTTCCTGTACTCTGTGCATCACCCACTTCGCAAGTGCACCAGGCGCTGAAGGCACTCAGCCTCCCGCTAGCGCTGGAGCACCCTTCCCGATGCGCGCTGGCCCGGTAGGAAAAGCAGAGGCAAAGACATGGCACTGCCTGCCTACCTCCCGCGGGGCCGGGGATGGAGAATGGGGGATGGGGAGCGCTCCTTCCCCCGGCAGCAGGCGGGCCAAGGGGAGCCTCCGAGCCCTGCCTGGGCGCCCGAGCCAGCTCTTCACGGCCCCGCCGGCCCTGCCGCAACTCCGAAGGGCACCCGCCCTCATTCCCTCCCTCCCGCCGGTGGAGGGAGGTCGTCCAGCTCAGCCCGGCTTCCAAACACACCGAGGTGCTGCAAGGAGCGGCCGCGGCTCCGCGCAGGCGGCGGCAGCCGGCCCGGGCTGCTCCGCAGGGCTCCGCTGGGCAGCGGCGGGACCTCCGCGCCTCTGCCCTCACCGCCTGGATTGTTCGCGGCGCGTTCAAAAACTGAATAGTGTGACTTTTTTNATTTTGTTTTTTTTTTTTTTTTTTTTTTTGTTTTTTTTTTTTTTTTTTCTTCCCTTTTTTTTTTTTTTTTCGTGTCATTCTTCCCCTTAAGAATGATGGACTATCCCACCTGTGGATTGTACACTTGTTTTCTCCCTGAGAAACGCTGTCTGCCTTTCAGGTGAAAATAGCAGGCTTCAGGAAAGCTTCTAAGGTCTTTTATCTTATATCTTTATACCTACGGATACATATTTGCTTATATTTCCCTAGGCGCAAAATTACTAACAATCTTAACAACAGTGTGACATAAGGGAAGCAACTTTCCTAAGCCTCAGAGCTGTTTTTCAGAGATCCGCTTTGGTTTGGTTTTTGTTTTTTATTTATTTACTTATTTATTTTTAAGCATTCCCCCTATAACGTCTCAAAAGGAGGGAGGTAAATCCTGGAAAAGACATGGCCCGTTATTAGTGTAAATTGTCGAAGCCACAGATGCCCTGGGGAATTTAGGGGTTTTTTTTAATAAGAAGTGGCAAACAAAGGGTGTTTCATATGGGTTTATTAGTGCACTTTTCGTGTTATAGAGAGTCGTGTAAATTCTCGGCTCTACCCTGGGCAGACCCTTCTTGCACTGTATTTTAAAAATGAAATACACTTTTGCACTCTTCCTGAACTGGAAAAAAGAAAAAATGGGCTAAGGGGAAAACAAGTGACCATAACTCACGCGAACCGTCCACCTTTCAGTGCAGGTATTACAGGACGAAGTTAGATAACAGTGTTAATAAACGTAATGACAGAAATATTAAAGAAAATCTCAGGCAAGGAGCTTCTATGAACAATTCCGCTGTAAGTGTTCGGGAGTGCTGGAGAATCCATTGCCACAGCGCCCCCTCCCACACGTGGATTGAACTAACGATCTTATCCCGAAGACGGCCAAAGAAAAGTTCTTTCTTTCCCTTTTTCACTTGCCGTTTTCACCGCCCTTCGTTTTAACCCTGTGAACAGCTCCACGAACGGCTCGCCCAGCTCACCCCGTCTCCCCGCGTTCGCACAGGTCGCTCCCGCAAAGCACCTCGCTCAGAAAGAGCCCTATAAACTGGGCTCATTTTGCTAGAAAACCGGACAACTCCGCTTGCACAGAATGCGTGTGTCATTTGTTATTTTTAAATACAATAGTCTATTATTTAGCGTCGTTGACTCCGGGAGATGGTGGCGGTCCCCCATTTCATGAGCGAAAGGAGAAAGAATTCCCAGACCATTGTGTGGTTATGTCACAGGAAACTGTTTCAGCTGCTCATTGTGTTACATCTTCAGACCCCACCAAGTTCCACTTCTCTTTGCTTGAAAAGTTGCTGTGACCGGTGTCACGACAATTGGGCAATTGGCATTGTGCGGGTGACAGGCGTGTGCGCCTCTCCGGGCCGCAGGGAGCCCTCCCGGGGAGGGAAACCTCTCCTTCACCCCAACGAGGCTCGTGTTTTTATATTCTTTCTTCCTTTTTCACTCGTGTAAAGCCGAGAGGAGCGGGCTCCAGAGTGAGTGCTCCCCGGGCAGACGGCCGAAGGTCGGGCAGAGGCAGCAGGAGCCACATCCCCACAGACGGGGCTTCCAACTTCACCCGCCCGAAGTCTTCAGCCTCTGTCACCAGTACAAGGAGATGTAGCTAATAAATGACAAAACGCAAAACCTGACTCCAAGGACAGCAATGAGCGATAGCAGGGCGTGATGGGGCTCTCGTCCACCTTCTCAGCTCTGCTGGAGCAAACCGAATTAAAAAAGACAAGGCGAGGTCGCAGTTTAAAATCTGAAAAGGTAAACGCTGACCTAATGAATAGATTATTAAAGTAAAAAAACACAGCGTGTAAAGTCTTAATGTCTCTGTGTAGGAATGTTAATTTGCCACAGTTATTACCAATAAAAAATGCGTGTAATACTATTCTGGTGTTTAACAGCGCAAGTTAGACGGCTTTGTATTAGTAACGGGCAGTACAGTGCGAAAATTAAATTTCGGCGGTGGAGCCAAGCAACTGAAAAACCTCTTCCCTGCGAAAGGCATTAAAATAAAGCAGAGATAACTTCGAGAAGAAGTTAAATACAGGCACGTACACTGATCGCTCTTTAGAAAGGTTATTGACACAGTTTTCTGATTTGTGTGTTGTAAAGCCTTCGCCAGCTATATTTAAATGACCCCACTAGCTATTAGTTCTCCACATTGTGCAGAGTAAAACTGTGGTGTACTTGTAATAAAATGCATACTGGCTCCTTGCAGTGGCTAAATCCATTCCTTTCTGAAGCCATACAAAAATTATGCAAATCAAATCAACGCAAGAACTTGTCTTTGAAATGATAATATTTTACTCCATTAATCTCTGATTGCGAAATTAACCGTGTTTCTGTATATGAAACAATATTTTTGGACTGCACAAATTAAAACATCAGAAATATAATATGTTGCTCTATGTGTCTGGAGGAAGGGGAGTAATGTTCCTGATTTAAACATTCCTCACACCAAAATCACAAAAATTTATTCTCATAGACTTAAGGCATGCAGATGGAGGCAAAACCAGCACCTACATTTTACACGGATGGCCACATAGACCTAACGTGTGTAGCATATGTCTGTGTGTGTAGATATGTATGGAGATTTGTATCTCTCGTGTGTGCGTGTGTGTCTGTGCGTATCTACACACACTCCGAACTGAATTACATCAATTCTCCTGGGATCACGGTATTTATTTAAGTACTCTTCCCAGGTCATAACTGTAACACTCACTTAATAGCATTAATCCCCTGTTATAATGTAAACACAACGGCCATTGTATTCCCAATCTGTATTGTTCCACTAATTATTAAAGAGGAGGAACTAAAAGCAATCAATTCGCGAAGATAAACACCACTTCTCCTGGAAAAAGAACAGCTTCCCAAATAAAAATGCAGAGAGTATAGCACATTTTGCAAGGCATGCAGGTTGGCTTAGAGAGATTCATGTATGACTTTATAATGTTATAATTAATTTTGCATTCTCGGCTCTCCAGCTGCTGCTCCTTTCAGAAGCAGAGCTCATATACTTAGAAATCGGTCTGCGGAACACAGCAATTGACTATTCAGATGTAGTCTCATGATATCGATTATTCCATAGAAATACTGAAATATGAATGTCTTTTATATAAAGCCCTTGTTTTTAGAGTTTCTATTTTTATTTAATATATGCGCATTAATCACCAAGCAGGGAAGCAAATGTCTTTTCTGTAATCTGTTGCACTGAGTTTACCAGTTGTTTATCACTCTCTTATCAGGAAGTCGGGAGTTAATGACAAGAAATACCTGTTGGTGTTAACCTCCTCCCCCTCACCTGTTTTTTTAAGGATTGCCTCTTCTACAGGCCAGCTGATAGATCTGGATAGGAATTAATCCGGTATGTCTGGTGGCCAGATCTCTGCTGCTGCTTGTAGCGGCAGGGGTAAACTGGTATGTGGGTTTCACAGAAAAGGAGAAGAGGAAAGGAGAGAAATAAAAACTGAGCTAGAAAAAGGAAGCAGAAAGCTCGGATTGCTTCAGACACTTTACACATCCCGAGGCTTGACCGTAGTTCCAGCACGGCATTTTCCCCGCTATGTGCGCCAAGCTATTGAAACGGCTTCTCCAAGTGTATTCTTTTTCTTTTTTTCTTTTGATCAGCTGCATGTTTAATTGATTTACAATAGGCTGCTCTGCACACCCGCAATTTTTCACTACTGCCATCTCCCCTCCTGCCAGTGGCCAACCGATTCCCCGGCGTCGTCTGCATCCTACCTGACTGAAACTACTTGAGGTACTTCATGAAAAACTCGGCCATAAATGTCAAGCAACTTCATTTGTTTAAGTATGGAATAAGTGCGCACTCATATCTGTTGAAAATAAAAAGCAGTTTCATTAACTTTTTTTCCCCCCGAGCACCTAAACAATATTACTGAGGCCGTTCCGAGCTGGTAACTTGCTGAAGGTTGCAGGTGAAGGGCTTGTGGGAAGCGCAGTGGGTTGCAGACCTGCAGCCCCATCCCTACCTGCCGGACTGACCCTGATCCTGCTCCGCACGGACGGCGGCGGCATTGCGGGGCGCAGGTGGGGACCAGGATGCGCGGAGCGGCCTAGCACGCCTCAGCCCCCTGCAGCGGCTTGGTGGGACGGGCAGGGCCCAGCGCCGTGCCCCGGGGCGGTCGGACTGGAGGAGTGCCGGGGGAGGGGAGCCCCGGCTCCACCGCGGCTATGGGGACACCGACACAGGGGACCGCCGGCACCGCGCCTCGTCCCGGGAGGCAAAGGGCAGAGCTTGAGTGCGGGCAGCTTGCCGCCGGCTTCTGAAGGGACCCTGTGCACTGATCATTAAAGAAATGTACGTGCACATAGTTGTGTGTATTTAAGCTTGCACTGAGGAGACAAGAGCGGTGCCTCCGCCTCGTCCTCCTGCGCCCGGGTCGGAGCAGAGCTGGCACTGGCGGGAAGCTGAAAGTGTCCAGGACCGAAGGGAGAGGGCAGAAGAGATTAATTACATAGAGACTATATTCCAGGAGATATATCTGATCTGCCAAAAGGAGGAAGGGGTGGGGGGAGAAGGCAGATTAGCCCCCCGGAAGGAGTAACCCAGGCCTCTTCCCCACGCACCAGGAAAGGAAGAATAGAACTGAAAGGAAAATGGGGGAATTTTTTTTTCCTTCATGTGCAAACGCGTTGTATGACTAGATCTTGACTGTTTGTGGCAACTTATAACACTGTAAAGTTCACGCTGCCAGGAACAGTGCGATCCTGGATCTGCTGATTCGAGCAGTTGCTCTTGTCCCTGCCATATAGGGCAGTACTTTTACCAAGCGCTCGCTCTCCCGTTGCGCGCTGCCCGGCTCCGCCGCGCCCGGCCCTGCGCGCACACACGCGTGCGAACGCTCACATCACAAGCGTGTGCGCGCCTGCAGCGCTTCGGAGAGTGCGTGCAGGAGGGGATGCAGATATCTATTATACACATTCTTCCCTGTTGCCCCTGTGGATACAGAAAGAGGGAGAGAGGGTGTGCAATGGAGAGTTTGCGAAGGAGTATTCATGGCTCCGCGAGTCCGGAGAGGAACCGATGAACAGTATCATCGTTTGGCTTCAGCAGCGTGCTTGCAGTCGGAGAGGCTGCCTTGCATTACAAAGCCTGCCTTCGCTGTCTGCCTTCCCTGCCTGTCGGCCGCGGGAGGAGACGGAGCCGGAGCCGGGGCCGGGGCCGGAGCGGGAGGGGGCGGGCCCGCCGGGCTATGCAGATGAGCGGCGGTGACGGACAGCTCTGTTTTCCAATGTCCCTCAGAAACTCGAGTGCTGCTTCCCTCAACTCTTCACTCCAGACTCTATACTTCCCCCAAAATACAGGCTCGCAGGCGCTGGGGGAGCTGGCTGACTGACTGGGAGAACTCCATATACAGCAGCCACTTTTCTGATTCCGGGGGCCCGCTTCTCCCTCTCTCCCCTCTCTGTCCTCTCTCATTCTGTTTCTCTCCTTTTCTCTTTCTTTTTTTTATTAACGCTCTCGGCTTCCGTCTTCTCCAGATGCCCTTCCCCTCCCGGATAGATTTCTGACCTTTTCTACTAATTTTCCATTTGGGGGGTTCTTTTTTTTTCCCCTCCTGCTTGTTTTTGTTCTGATCGGGTGCGCACGGGGGGGAGCCTATA
>WEKY01006652.1:23330-45808 GCA_013390045.1 Picathartes gymnocephalus | reverse complement strand
CGGAGCGGAGGCGAGCGAAGCGGCGGGCTGGGGCCGGGGCCGGGGCCGGGACGCCGCTTCGAGTCCCATCCAAGCGCAGGCCTGGGTCCCGGGCTCTCTGCGCGGTTTGAGGAGCCGGGAGGGCGCTTTGGTTAAGGAAATACGGATGATCTCAGTCAGCTGGGTTGGGTTGGATGCTTTCATTCTCCCCCCGTTTCCGTGTGTGTGTCCCCTGCTTTCCCTTTTTTTTTTCTTTTTTTCTTTTAATAGATATTTTTTCTTTTCGCTGTGATAGCATAGGGGAGGGTTTCCTTTTTCTTCTTCTTTTTCTTTTTTTTTCGTATTTTTTTTTTCTATCTCTCTTTTAAGTCGGTGTTTAGAGGCGCTGGGGGCTTTATCCCCGTGTGGTTTTATTTACTTTCAGTGTGTTTTGTGCTAATGGTTTAACTGGATTTTGGGAATGAAAAGGAGCATCTGTTTGCGATCTGTGAGCTTCGCTTAAGCCCAAGATGGTCGTGGTGGCCGCAGTTTCGGATTTCACTTTCTTCTTATTAGTTTAAGGAGCAGTTGCATTTGCGTGTTGTGTGTGTTCTGTGCATAAAGTATATAAATAAAACCATAAACTATATAAATAAACTGCACGTCTAGATGGTTATATAGTTTTATAAACACGCACGCACACAGAGAGTCAGACACATATCTAGTCGGTACACACAAAGACCTGTGCCCAGAATTTGAGCCTAGAGCCGCTGTCGATATCCTAGGAGAGGATGGCAGCGGGGTAGTTCGCTCTTCCTGCAAAGTGACAGGGAAACTGCTTGCTTTCCGTCTGTTCATAATACAGTGCATAAATTGTCGTGCAGTCTTTATTCGAGGTGATATAAAAGATCTGAGGGTCTCTCTTGTTTTCCCTGTTGAGAAGCAGTAGGCGAGTGGCTGGAAGTTGCAGAGAGGTTGTGAACTATGCGGGATATTGGGCGATGTTGAGCCTGTGACTCTCCGATCTGCGGGGTTCAGAGACGTGTTGAAAGTTAGCGAGTTTCTTAGCCATATCTTTAACTTTTCTTACATTATGCAGACTTAAATAAGCGCAATTTAAACGTTAAAGAGCGAATTAAAATGCTAATTACATCGCATTTGAACAATTCGAAACGGTGCATATCTTCTGATTTGCAAATTGGATTTGCAATGCATTAGTGCAGTGAATTGCTAAGTGGCGGCTTTGTTGTATTTTCTATAGCAAAAAAGGAAACATCTTTTGAACCTTTGAGAGAAATGTTGATATCAAGACACTACCTGTAGGGCCTTTAAAATGTCTACGCGGTTCAAAAATTATATTGAGAAATATTCAATTACAAGGAGCTGAAATTAGTCAGAAAGATTAAAACATCCCCGATTTTAAGCGCGTGTGCCTGTGTCTGTGTGCTGGGCGGAGGAAGGAGGGGGGGGGAATTGTAACTTAATGGCCTTTGGGTGCTGCTACTCCCCCTCATAGAATATGGATACAAGACACCATCCCGGGGAAATACAAATATAACCGCCGATCTCGCCTTGACAACTCACTAATGGCTATCAGCAATAACAAATTGCCAACCCCACCGTTTTGTTCTGTCCAGGGCTCCCCTTACGATGCCCATACGACGGGGATGACCGGAGCCATCAGCTACCACCCGTACGGCAGCCCTGCCTACCCCTACCAGCTCAACGACCCCGCGTACAGGAAAAACGCCACCCGCGACGCCACGGCCACGCTGAAGGCCTGGCTGCAGGAGCACCGCAAGAACCCCTACCCCACCAAGGGCGAGAAGATCATGCTGGCCATCATCACCAAGATGACCCTCACCCAGGTCTCCACCTGGTTCGCCAACGCCCGCCGACGGCTCAAGAAGGAGAACAAGATGACCTGGGCCCCACGGAACAAGAGCGAGGACGAGGACGACGACGAAGGCGATGGGGCGAGGAGTAAGGAAGAGAGTCCCGAGAAGATGCCCGAGAACAACGAAACCTCCGCGGAGGACGAAGGTAGGCGCGGGGTGACTGCGGCCCCGGCGGGGTGGCTCTATCCCGCCCCGTCGAGTCCCCCGGGACCGGGGCAGCGGGATAGGAGCGGGGGAGCGACATTTAACAAAAGCGACCCCCGAACCTGACCCCTCCCGTCCCCTCTGGCTGCTGCGGTCCCTTGTCGCCGATCAGTGCCTATGGCCGAGGCGGGCGGGGGGCGGCTGGCGGCACCGTGAGGGGCTATGCGGGGAGGTGCGGGGGGCCCCGCGGAGGAGCCAGCTCGTGGGGATGGATGCTCCTCGGAAGGGGAAAAGGCCGGGATGGCTTGAGTCTGCCTGGCCGCAGCGGTGGCGCGGTGGTGGCCGGGCTCCCTTCTCTGCCGCTCTGTTTTGCCGCCCCTCCTGACTGCCTCTCTGTGCCCGGCGGGCCCCCGCAGGGATCAGCTTGCAAGTCGACTCGCTGACGGACCACTCCTGCTCCGCCGAATCGGACGGCGAGAAGCTGCCCTGCCGAGCGGGAGACCCCCTCTGTGAGTCGGGTTCGGAGTGCAAAGACAAGTACGAGGACATCGAGGAGGATGACGGCGGCGGCGGGGAGCGCGACCCGCCGGCCAAGCCCGCCACCTCCTCGCCGCTGGCGGCCGTGGAGGCCCCGCTCCTCGGCCACCCGCACGCCGACGCCGCCCGCAGCGCCAGCAAGGCGGCGTTGGGCCCCCGCGCCTCCCCAGGACCCCCGACGCCGGCCAGCAAGCCCAAACTCTGGTCTCTGGCCGAAATCGCCACCTCGGACCTCAAGAGTCAGACCCTGGGCCAAGGCTGCCAGCCTGCGCCGCTCTCCTCAGCCACCCCCGCCTCCGCCCCGCACAGCGCTGCCTACTCGCCCTCCTCCCTCCTGGGGAGGCATATTTATTACACCTCACCTTTTTATAGCAATTATACAAACTATGGGAACTTTAACGCTCTGCAGAGCCAGGGAATCCTGAGATACAACCCCGCAGCAGTGGCTTCAAACGAGGGACTAAGTCAGACTGTCCTAAATGCCAGCTCTGTCCACAAACAGAGCAGTGACTCTTTGAAAACGATCACTAACCAGCTGGAACAACATTACAGGCCCTCTAGCTATGACTCTAAGAAAGGTAGGTGACTTGTTTCTGCTGCTTTCTACCCTCTTCTCCCTCGTCCTCCTTCCCCATCCCGTAGACGTCCCCTATGGGCTGTAAATACTGAAAGCTTCTCTGGAAAAAAACAGCGAGCTCGATGTCCCCGCGGCCAGAGCGAAGATAGGCACTCATATAACTTGGGGATTAAAACCGGCGTGTCACCGTCGTATCGGTACCTGCCCCAAAGACCGCGAGAGGAAATGTGAAAGACGACTTTTAGATCAGTCTCACAGGCTGCAGATGCAGCTTTGAAAAGTAATTTTTTTTTAAAAAAAGGAAAACTACACACAAAGGTATCCAGAGAGCATTGGTGTCATTGCCTGTAATTTTTTTTTCCCGACAAACTGGTTTGACTCTCTTTGTTTCCAGTATTCTCACGGGGTTTTTTTTTCAGCTTTGGGTTCAGATAATTGCTGACCTTGGACGTGAAATTACGTGGAGCGTGACATTTTTTTGTAACTGATTGCTTCTTGGTTTGTTTGGGTTTTCGGTTTTGTTTTGTTTTTTTGCTTTTTTTTTTCTGAAAAACTTTTGCACTAATATGGTCATCTTATTCTACAAAAATACTCGAGCTACAAACAAATATAAAATATTGGCTAGTCTTTTAAACGATCCAGCTATGAATTCTGCACCAGTGAGGGTTGGGACCTACACAGACTGTATAATCTAGTTAGCTGGCTGTGTCCTGTGACTAACTGACGGTTATATTTTGACAGATCCCACTGAAGTCTGCACAGTAGGAGTACAACCATACCTATAGAAGTGCAATCACACAGCAATGCAAGTAAGTGAGAACATTTTCTATTACACTGATCATTTGGCATCAGGTCTGAAACGTGCTGCACAGTTCTAGACTTGCTTAACGTTAATTTCTTGCTTCATTACTTGGGAGTTTGACACAAAGTAAAACATTATTTTTTTTTCTGCTGTTTTCAGAAACCTCTTATGATGACTTTCCTTTCTTGAGTTTGTCCTAATTTTCAAGTCAGGTTAGACAGTTCCCTCACTTTACATACTCTTCGCCTGTGTAAGGCAAAGCCGTAGGGACTACATAAAAGTTACGGAAAGAAATCTTTAGGAAAAAAAACCTCTGAAGGTATTGTTATTTAAAAACAGAGTGTTTATGCTCACGTGGCAGTGCTAAAATTTTGCATCCTGAGTGGGGCTTCACGCAGTGACTGCATATTTTAAGTAAAAAGAGACAATTGTAAGAAACCGACATGAATCTTAAGCAAGGTATGTTATCTGAGACTTGGCTCTTGCCTAGCTAGCAAAGGCACTCTGAATACTTCCACTATTTAGAGCTAAATACACAACAACAAAAAACTCGCCTTGACGACATTTTTTCAATTAACTTTTATTTTTGTTAGAAGAAATTAGACGAGTAAAAATTTTGCCTTACTTCCTTTCCCGCCCACCCCCTTTAATGGTGTTAGAGTTTAATTGAAGGATTTTTGGATGATCTGGTTTTTTCCTTGGTCCACAGGTAGGTGTCACAATTGCTTTGAAAAAAGTCAGCAAGCCATCATCTCTTCCCGAGCTAATATATATAACAAATCTCTAAATCCGGATCACATCTGGTGCCACTGTATAAAAGAAGACCACAGAGCACTATTAAATCTTCAGAATCTAATTATTAAACCAGAATTTTGTTGGACATATGTGAGTTTGCTGGTATAGTATAGTTTCCCCAATGTATGTGTGACTTTTGAAAACAGATCTGTTTTTCTCAGGATATCTTGAATTGATCACTTCATTGCCACGGTATCTATTCGATAGGTGTGATAGGATTTATTGTAAAATTTATTTGTAAAAGATGTATACAGTAGAGATAATAAAGACGTGATTGGAGAACTTGAGTCCTTACAAAGTGGAAACAAATTTGATATTTATTTTTGTAACGATATAAAGCTTCTAGTAATTTATGCAAGTTGTATTGCAATGGAATCTGAACTTTTTGTAAATAAATTTTGCCTGGTTTTTATTTGAAACGTTGATGGTTATACAATCTTTGGTTGTTTAACAAGAATTCTTTACTAATTTATATCTCTAATTGTAAATAAAAACAGACTAGTCTGCAACAACGTTGTGTTTTTCGTTCATTTCCCTCAAAATACTAATTTATTATTTAGAAAAGGAGGAAAGTTCTAATTTCACTAGTAGAGCTAAGACTGTAAAATGAGTAAGCAATTTAAATATGTTGCAAATATATACTTTGCATAAATTAATTCCTTCTGGGTTGTTCCGTTATACTTAAGCTTTAAATACACTCATATGTACAAATACGTATTTGTATATATACATGAATATGTGTAGAAAGGGTGATGGGAATATATGCATATTTCTTATGAACTATTTATACTGGGTGTGAAGTGTTATCATTCTTTAAATTCACTATTTCTAGGGGAAAAAATATTATCAACTATGGCTTACTTCGAATTACTTCTTTTCTGCTTCTGGCTAAATTGTGCAAGGGAAAGAAAAATATACTGAAAGTGCAATATCTGTCTGTATTTTTTTTTTTTTTATGGTTTTCCATCTTTATATCGGTAAACTATATCTTAGCAATTACATTGGAAACCTGCTTTGATTTGAATCATAAAAATAGCCAACTTATAATTTTAGTTTTTAGTAAAATAATGGGAATCCTCATATAATTTCAGAAAAGAAACGAACAATCATTTATTTTCCCCAAAAGATGAATTGAGTGAATATAACTTACGGTTATAAAACAAGAATAATAGCTTCTTAGATTGCCCTTTAATCAATCATACACTTATTTTTCAAGAGGCTCATCTATTTTATTCCATGATTAATAATGTTCCAGCGTGAGAGCATTATTAGATCCCAGCAGGGGAGATCCTGAATGCTTTTAGCTGCTTTGGAATGGTCAGTTGGGGTTCATTATGGTCTGATATTGAACAATTTATAAAATCTTGTCTAAACATCTGCCAGCTCAGATAGGCTGATGTGTCTGAAGATGGGAAATTGCTGGACCAGTTGATATTGACAAACGGATCTCTCTCCAGTGGCTTTTTGTTCAGTGAAAATTAGTGGCCTCTTGCTCAGGTCTTGTTAGAAAGGGCATTTGAAAGTGATCTTAGATACTTCAGGCATCAGCCTTGGGAATGTTAACTGGATAAAGAGCCCTGCTAGTCTGGAGTCCGGAAATATGTTGTGATTATATTAAACAGGGGGAAAGGAAGCTGTTTTTCTTGAATGCATATACACAATTCCCATGATCCATCTTCCCTTGCACACCCCCCCACACCCCCCTTTGTAATTTACCCCTATAAAGATATATAACTGACTGAGAAAATGCGTGGTTTTCAGCTGAAAGGGCAGAAATTAATAATGTTATCCTGGCATACTCTGGGATCTGTCTAGCTACATTTAAAGTAGTGAAGATCTTTGCAGCTGGAGGCCTACTCATGCTCTTATGCTGTTTGTGGAATGATGCTTCTTTGCTCCTGTAACATCCTCTTTTTCATTGAGGTGGAATGCAATTGTATCTGCATGTAGTGTGTAGTACAATTAAGCAAACAGCTAAGAAGTAATTAATTTTTTTCCCACCAGTTTAACATATGATGTATATGGCAAATATTTACTATAATCATCCTCGGCCGTCTTTACCATGCAGTCCAAGAAGGTTTTACAGAGGGATTTTTATGTCAGGGGAGATGCCTGAACTTTCTTCCCCCCACTCCTGCTCCTACTCTATGAGCCCCCACCACCCATGTTATACGTCCCAGGTCTCTGTTGGACACAAAGTGTACATTTCAATTGGTAAAAACCAAAAGCTGTGGCAGAGATTAAAAAAGGCTAACGACATTCCTTTGATGTTTATACGCCCAAAGACTTATAAAAGATTTCCATAATTTACCCACCCTTGCTAGTATTTAGACCTGGATTTCTTTCTGGAAAGAAAAGTAGAAAGACTCGGAAAACTCGCTTTCAAGTATTCACTATGTATGTAAAACCCAATGGACTTCTCTCATCCTCTGAAGAATTCACAAACGGTTCATGGATGCAGATGGGCGCCACTGAAACGATTTGGCATAGGAATTTATGTTTTTAAAAAAGAAACTAATGGGCGAGAACTGCATATTCAACATCATTCGAGATTTAGTAATCAAAATTGAAAGCAGGAGGAAAGTGTAGCCTTGCTAGACTGTTGGCAAAAACAATGTGATTATTTCAGTGTAGCAAGAAAGAGGGATGAACGATAAAATACATCACTGTGTATGGTTTATTTCATAACGGGGGCTAATGAGCCCGCTGGGATTAAAATCTCACACCCCTTTCTATATTTACTCCTTCTTCTGCCCACCCCCAGCCCATCGTTTCTGTGCTCATTTCGGAGAGGGAAAGGCAAACCCTTCCCTCTTCGGGGCCAGAGGTTTTATTAGAGCTGATTTATTGAAATTCGGGCTTTAATCTCAGGTGGGATCCCGGAGGAATTGGAGCTGTCGTCAAATAGGAAGAGGGTCGCTTTCCACTTTACACTTCCTGGGCTGCTCTTTTCCTCGCTCCCTGCAAATGTCAACATTTGTTCTCAATAAGAGAGTTATTGTTTCAGGAAAGCTGCGCACCAACTGCCTTTAGGAACAGAAAAAAAGCGTCGCCCACCTTTGTTTTTCTGGAGACTGGGGGAAGGGATGGGGACGGAGGTGACACGCAGCTCAAGCCAGCAGCGGACAGACCGACAGACAGATAGACATGGGAATTGCTGCTGCGCACCAGCTTGGCTGGAGGGAAACGGGCCCGGCTAAGGGGCATGTTAACGTAAAGCGCGATGGGCATTTGCGTTTCTCTCCCCGCTCCCTTGACATATTTGTCCCCGACTTGCTCAGCCCCTATAACAGAGAGGCAGGATGCAAGGAAAAAAAAGTGACAAAACCCACCAACACAACAAAAAAGGACTGCCCTCACCGATTTCTACCCGCGGAGGTGGTCTTCAGGTTTTGGGGAGGGAGGAACGGGTGATTTTTCAGGTGAAGAAAGATGTAAGGTTGGCCGTCTGATTCAGCCCTACCTGACGGCACCCACCTCCCTAAGGGGCCATCAATCAGCTCCCGACACGGCGGGGCCGCCGGCCCCGCGGCAAGGAGCGGCAGTGGCCCGGGACCGGCCAGTCCGGAGCGGACGGAAGCAGCCCGGCCCGACCCGCTCCACTTCGCTCCGTGGTGGCCTCTCCGTGTCCATCCTCACGGGAAAAAAACCCCACAACCTTGTCGCCACTGAAAGTTTCTGGCTCCGTCACGTATTACATCTCACTTGAAGGCGGTTCAGACTCAGTGCTCGTCTGAGAGACCGTGGCAGGAATGTAATCAGTACCGGGAGGATTTTATTGCTTATTAACTTTTGAAACAAATAAACCACCCCTTCGCCCAACCCCTACCCACCCCACTCCCACAAAAAAAAAAAAAAAAAAAAAACCAAAAAAACAAAAAAACAAACAACCCCCCCAAAAAACAACAAAAAAAACCCAAAACCAACCAAAAAAAGAAAAACAACTAAGAAAAACAAACCCAGGCAGAATTTATATATAGGTAGATTCTTTGCCTTCTGCATTCAGACATATCTCGGGTACTTAGGCAAGCTTCCCACGATCCAGGTAGTCGAAAAGAGCCTTTCCATTGTAGGA
Source organism: Picathartes gymnocephalus (assembly GCA_013390045.1). Classification (NCBI taxonomy): domain Eukaryota; kingdom Metazoa; phylum Chordata; class Aves; order Passeriformes; family Picathartidae; genus Picathartes; species Picathartes gymnocephalus. The sequence goes on along the minus strand of WEKY01006652.1, from coordinate 37,022 downwards.
ACTGAATAATGATGGTAAAAAAATACTGTTATTAGAGTAATACTTAACATTAAGTAAAGTGATGTTCATCCCTTTGTTTTTAATCCAGTAACTAATAACGCAGTTATGTTTCCAGCTTCTAAAGGAATAAAAGCGGGGCGGGGGGGGGTGGGGGAGAAGTTAAAAACAAAGGGATCCACAGTGCATAGTCAAAGCACCCATGCTTCTAATCCCTGATTATTACTCTGCGTCTCTGAAGCAGAATATTTATTGAAAGTACAGAGGGAAAGCGTGATCCGCAGGACACACGCTGACACACAAGTAGCTCGGAGCTGCAGGCGGCGACCTGCGGGCAGGCGGGCTCTGGAGGAGTGTTTCACCTGTGAGCGCCCTCCCCGAGGTGACAGCCCCGCTCGCACAGGCAGGACCCGTGCCCCCTCCTCCCCAGCCGTGACTCATGGAATAATGTCACAATTTCACATCCAATCCCGACCGAGCCGGCTGCGTTTTCCCTGAGCAAAAAGTGAGGGACGTGGACACTCGGCCTTGGGGGTGGTCACCGTTAACTTGGATCCTTTAGGGATTCAGGGACTGAAAGGAAAGGCCGGGGGTGTCACCCCGGTCCGGCCGCTCTCGGAAAGGCAGGAACACAAGCAGGCAGGAAAAGTAACTTTTCCACTCGGTCTTGTGTCATCCGCGACGGGGGATTTCAAAATACTGCCGCATATTTGTGCAGGAGTCAAAAAAGGTCCTATTGCTCCTCGCACGGCTGCTGTGTGGATACTACTGCTGCTCGGGCTCTTAAAGAATGCCTATGAAATAAAACAAAAATAAGTATGTGCATTTTTATAGGGAGATAAGTTGACAATTTATTGTGTATAACTTCTGATCAATTATTAATCGTTAGTGTCAACAACAGGGTTATAATTACCTTCAGTTATTTAAAGGGATATTTATTTTTTCTTCTCTCTGATCTGGTAATTAGTTAATGCTCTGGAGTAATGAATTCAAAGCTGATTTGATAATGATTGAGACAGGGTTTTTTCCCTCTCTTTTGGCAGCCCCCCCTCGCAGGGAGGGGGAGGGGAGGAGGAGGAGGTGTCTCCCCCCGTTTGTAAAGAGTCCACGTAAAGGCAAATCACTGCGCGTTTCACTTTTCAGACCATAAATAACGATTCTGGGAGTAAAAAGGCGAAATGACAAACAAGTAGAGCGCAGATGGGATGAATAAGGCCGATCAAAGTTAGCGGAGGCCGGCGCTTCCCGCAGCCGCCGCAGGTCTGAGTCCCATAAAGGTGCCAGCAACTCTTACCTCTCTCCCTGAGATCAAGGGAGAGGGCGAGCAGGACATTTTTAACCCCCTGACATCTTCCTGCGAACGGAGGAGGGGAAAGAGGGAAAGGGAAGAAGGAAACTGCGTATTTTCTTGTTTGGGGGAATCAATGCCTTCACCATTGCTCTAGGGAAGCGGCTTCACCTGGAGCCCGTGATGCTCCCGCCCAGCCTGCGGAGGATGCACGGGGGACAGAGGGGCAAAGGCGCAGAGCAGTGCGGGGCTGGCTCAGCTCCTCGGAGCGGCAGAGGCGCAGCCTGGTGCGTGTAAATGATCCCCAACCCGGCTCAGCCCTCAGGACGGGGAAGCAAGAAATTATTACAGGTTTTCATCCCCCTCCTTGGGGGAGCTCGGCAGAGCTTCAGCGTGAAGAAAAGCAGCAAAAGAGCAGCCCGCAGGAACAGTGGCTGCTGCCTTGCTCCCGTGTCTTGGGGCGTGGGTAGCTCCCTCCTCCCCGGGCCTGGGACTCGGCATCCCGGGGGAGGTAACTATGGAAAACTCCCCTTCTACCCCCCCGACAGAGGCGTGTGGCGCTGAGCCGAGGTAGAAGCTCCATCGTTAGCTCTCTCCCCGCTTTCCTAGACCTCTACTTAATTTAGCGTCAGGCGAGGTCTCGGAGCCAAAAGGGTTGTTTTTATTTCTTTTGGGTGTTTTTTTTTNTTTTTTTTTTTTTTTTTTTTTTTTTTTTTAGCGCGATGTGGCTCGTTTCCCGGCAGCTCTGAGTGAGAAGGAATAAGTGTATATGATATTATATGTAACAATTATACGTTTATATATAAAAATATTTTCGCAGTGCAACAAAACTGCACTGGGAATTGCAGTGCAAAATGCAAGTTTTAAAATTAATTCATCCTGTCAGGTTTGACATCGCCCGGCTCCCTTTTCCCTGCAACTACGTCCACAAATGAATGCCGCTTCCAGAGTGTATGTTTTAATTTGTCACATCAAGGCAATAAAAGGGAGCGATATATACTTAAGCCAGTTAACATTGTAATAACAGGTTTAAAGGAGCAATTAAATGGTAGTGAGTCGCATGTCTGACTTTCTATAGGCATTACCACATCAATGGTACCTTTTAGGCTGACTATAACTTAGCATGATTGTCTCAATTAGTTTAGCTACATGATAGTTATTGTGAACTCTTTGTGAGTAATCAATGTTACGCAAGCTTATGGGAAGAAGGCTTTAATAGGGGTGAGCAGCAGCTAAATACCACGGACCTCCTATTTTAAAGAAATACCTTTCTCTCTCTGTGTCTCTGTTTCTCGCTCTCTCCCTATCCTCTTTATTTCTTTCCTCCAAGCCCCAAGAAAGAAACGGTAATTTATAGACTTATAAATCTGTTTCCGAGATCGGTGTAGCTGAACGTAGATTTACAGGCAAAAAACAGCTTCTGCCGCGGTTGATCAACGAAAGAGCCCAGCGCGGCTGGCGAGGCACCCCCGCTTCGCCTCTCCTTGGCTTTATTGGTGTGTGTCGTGGCTGTTCACTGTCACGATTAAGCCCCGAGCCACATATAACCTTGAGGGATGCTCGCCTCAAATGATATGTACGTGCATAACTCTTACGGGCGCCTGAGCTTCCCCTTGTTGACACGGGAACCTGTCCGAGCAGAGCGCTGCGAGGACGGACACGCGTGTGCGTGCAAAACAGGAACGAGTGTACGTGTGTGTGGGTGTTAATACGAGGGGCGGAGGGAGGAATGCCTGTAAAGCGGGGTTATAAATAGGATTTAATGCAGAGAGAAGGATCCTGCCGGAGCAACGGACCGCTTGGTAACTTGTTAATTCTCCACTTACAGACTCTCTTGCTAAATACTGAGTCACGGGTGGCTAATGCAAAATACAGGGGGCTGAAAGTTTAGAGAGAGATGCTTGAACTGCTTCAAAACACTAACAAGTATGTACTGTTTTCTGTCACGGGCAGGGGTGGGAAAGAGCCAGAGAGCGTGTACCATTGCAATTTAAGATAAACAAAATGCAGGGATATTTCTGTTGGTGAAGTTATTCTCATTAGTCCTAACAATGTCTCGCCATCAGACAAGGCTGGAGTCAGCCTCAGTCGCAAGATTTCAGATCTGCAAGCTTTTCTCCTTTCTTTTTTTTTTCTTTTTTTTTGCATGCACATTACATTTCTGTCATGCTTTGCAGAAGAACACGATATCCCCAAAGAACCCAAAGAAGAAAAAAAATACTCTGACAGCAACCATTAGTTAAGAGCGCAATGAATAAACCCCTTGCACAAGAGTACCAGGACTAATTAAGATTCTGTTTAGCAGCCCTGGATGGAATGTTAATGTAGCTTTGACTAACTGGGAATAAGCAGGGGGAAAAAACTGCATTTTAAGAGGAATGCTGGGGTGATAACATCTCTCACTTCTTCTGTCCAAGGTCTGCCCAAGCCTGTTACAAAGTCATTATCTCAAATTACTCCTGTACTTCATTTTTAGAGGGTTTGGGCAAGATCCCCTGGCGTTGAAGCGCTGCCTAGAGCCTCACAAAGCCAATACTCTCTAAGGGGATAAAGGCTGAATCAACCCACTATCTCTACCTTCGAGAGTTTGCTGGTACCAGTTTCTTGGACAAATACAGCCAGGATTCTGGAGGCAGATTAGGATCTATTGCTGGCGTCTCCTCACAAATCCCTAAAGGGTTTTTGACCCTTTGAAGTTTCGTCTATTTTGCTTACACAGAAGTTTACATGATTAAGTCAGGATTTTACAAGGCTCAACAAGGCAAATTTAGTCACCTCGGAACACTCAACACCAAAAAAAGAGTAAAATATCCAGTTGTCCTGCTACTCGTTTAATTCCAGAAATACTACCATACTGTCATATTTACAGTGATTAATTTAATAAAATAGAAAAATATCCGCAAGACTGCTTCAGCAGGGGAGGGTAAAAAATCCCCCTCCCTCCCGGATTATTATTATTTTATTTTAATTTTTTTTTTCAGACTTTGATATAGCATTCTGCCCTCCCTGTTCCCAATGATCGTTAAGGCAGCTATGTTTATCAGAGAGTGCATAAAACTTCCTGGAGTCCTTTCCAGTCTTTATAACATTTCCAGCCTGCCTTTGCTTCTCCTTATCCAGTTATATTTTTTTGTCGTCGAGCAACAAGCCCCTCTAATCCTTCCCTCTGAAGTAAACTTTTGCAAACGCTTTACTTGTTAAAAGCAGTCTCGCATAATGCAAATCTTCTTTTCCTGGAATGAGAGGGCTGGGAACAGACAGCATAAACAGGAGAGGAGCAGCAGAGCTCCTTCTGAGGGAATAGTTACCTTTTTAAAGTAGTGTTCCGCAGTCAAAGTGGGAGGGCTGTAGCCAGGGTCTGCGGTTGCATCTGGCCCACCCTACTTCCATGGCCTTTTGTGGAACATAGACTCTTTCTCTGTCTTTCTCCTTTTTGGTCTTCCTTCTCTTCCCCTTTCCCAGCAGAGGGAAGATCACTCTGCTAAAGAATGACTCCTGCAGTTATTATCAATAAAGGAAGGAATGATCTGTTCAATTCATCCTGCCTCTGAAATAACAGTAACAGTAATAGCAGTAGTAATAGCAATAGTAATACCTGGCAGGCTGGATCAGCGAGTAGCAGGGACAGCAAGGGCTATCAGGCGAGCTGCAGATTTCTCCTCCTCAATTGATTTATAATTGATGAATGGATTTTCTTGCAGCTGCAGCGTGGTTAAAATCTGTTGAAGATGTAGGTGTTCTGGAAGGTGTTATTTTGTACGGGAGACAGTTAGGAGTAACTGGGTGCGTTTATCAGCAGGAGATCTGAGCAAGCAACACGATTACATTGCTGTTAGTGGCTAGGATTCAACTTTCCACAGGCCTCCAGCACCTGCAGTCTCGTAGGTGACTCACATGGAGATGGTTCCTGCCTGCTGCCGGCCACATGCGGCATCAGGGCATTGATCTGGCACAGAGCTACCCACTGATTTTGGCCAGGAATGCTTTGCCCTCCTCCCGACAAGCCGTTCACTGGTGCTGTGCTGGTTGAAATGGTTCAGGCCTGGTTTTGTAAGATGTCTTGCAGCATTTCTCTCACACATTTTAAGGAAGTGGAAGGAATTTTCATACCTTTCAATATGGGCGTTTTTTCCTACTTCAGGTATGACATTTCTCCCTGCCTGTAGGGATGTACCTGGTAGTTTGTGCATTTGCAATGTGTCTTAAAGAAACAGAATTTTAATATAGGTGTCAAGAGATATGCAAAGCTGTTATCAAGCCTCTGGATTGTGGATATTTACCATGGATCTGAATGAGCTTTAGGACCTGGTCTCTGAGTAGGTTTTTTTTCCATATGTTCTGGATTCACATTGTAAACCATGTGGGCTTCAGTGTAGTCCTTGGTTTTTTGTTGCTCTTTGGGAAAACAAGCCCCAAAAAACTATCATCATAAAGGACAGGCCTCCAGGCATCAGGACCTCCCTTTGCTGCTTGTAAAGGGGCTTAAGGCTATGTTCAAGAAAGAGACAAGGTGTAAATGGGATAGAAAGGTCTTGCTTGGCTTCTTATCTTTGAGAACACTTGGCTCCAGCATTGTATTATTTTTTAACCTTAAACTCACCCAAGAAATCAGGTGCTGTCTTCCCTTATTTCTAGAAAGGCTTCAGCACTACCAGAGGTGAGAAGATTATGCCTAACCATGTTTGGGATGCTGACCCCAGCATGCTGACCCCTTGTCCTTGAAGGGCTCAGCTGGTATACCCCCTCCAAGCAGGCATAAAGCCCTAACCCCTCGCTGGAGGTGGTCACCCTTGCCTTTTCCAGCATGGGATAGGGTTGCTCCTGCTGATGAGAGCACAGCACAAACCCAACACAAAACGTCTGAAGCTGGGATAGAAGATGCAGTCATATCTCCGTGCTGCCTCTCGCTCTCCGGAGCTGTGCCTTTTTCTGCACAGCCCCATTAGGAGAGGGGGAGCGAGCAAGCCCCCTCCCATCCTTTCCCCCTTCTTTACCTCTGTGTGAGACAGGGGCTACAGAGATTTCCCTGGAGAGGCAGGCTCCAGCATATGGACATTATCTTCCCTGAGCTTGGAGACGTGTGCGCCTGGGAGCAGATTTAAGCCACATTTTGCCGCTTTTTGTCTTTCGTATGGGATATCTGCACACAGACGAGGTGTCCTCGTGTTCAGGGAGAGGGCTGCTCCAGGGCAGCTGCTGAAATGCAGGTGAGGCCCAGTCCCACTGATGGGGTTGTAAGAGGGAGCGCGAGGGGAAAGCTGTGGGATTTAGCGCCTGTCTTTCTCTTCCTGCTTGCTCTTCCGATGCATGAGAAGAATCTTATTCTCAGCACATGTTTTTCCTGGGATAAAAAAACCCACTCCAAACCCAAAACCTCCAGTGCCATGCTCAGATCTGTTTCTTTCTACAGAGAATATGACTTTTTTTTTTCCCTCTTTTTTGGGGGGTTTTCATTTTTCTTCTCATTTCTAAACTTCTTTCACACTAAATTTTACACTGTAAGTTTGGGAGAGAGGTATTAATTTATAAAATCATGAAATGTGGAATATTTACCTCATTACTCAATTCCACAATCTCAAGCTTAGAAGTGGAAAACTCCCCAAAAAAACAAACATGAAATTTCCCTTAAAACACTGAAATCTCACTTGACTTTAAAATATTATTATTGTCAACAAAGCAACTGCATAATTACATTTCTATTTCTCCATGTCTAGTTGGTATTAATGTCTGTATCTAGATCTTCCCTCTTCATTAGCCCACACATTTTTTTAAAATTCTTGTTAGAGCTGCAAAATATGCTTATAGAGGAATAAAAATCTAACTTAATTGAAATGTTTTCCTAGTAAATAATTTGAATTGCAGAATATTATAAGTGAACAAGTAAGAATGCATAATTTATCTTTCCTATCTGAATATGGAAAGTTTGCCATATCAAACAAATTGTTTTAATTGTTTTTTACAACAGTTACAAAGAACAATATAGTGGAATCCTCCAAACCACCATTGTGCAAAGCCCCGTCTGAATTACAAGCACACATAATTCTACTTCAGCTAACTTCAGTGGGAGTTAAATACTCAAGAAGTAGCATTAAAAGGAAATTTTTGTTACCTGTAATAACAAGAATGAAATTATAGTCCTGCAATTGACATAATAGGAAAAAATGTTACAGAAACTAATAAACAGAAGAAACTACTTAGTTAAAAGTGTGTTTTTTGGGATGTTTTAGAGGGCTAGAAACAATAAAAGTGTCCGTGGAAATATGGTCCATAATATCCTTGAAAAATCCATGCAGCTGAGTCCAATTTCTCTTATTGCATCCAGTCTTAAAAAACCTGGTAAAACTGAACAATTCATCCTTAAGTTATTTTAATGTAGCACGCATATAATATTGTTTTTATTAGTGGATTAGGATTAGGTTTGTGATTCTGAAGATAATAGGTCAAAGTGTAAATCCATAGTAAACTTGTTTTCAGGCTAATGAAAGCATTGAACAACACATAAATCTATATTTTGTCTCTCTTTTTTTTTCTTTTCTTTTTCTTTCTTTTATTCTAATCCCTTCTATAATGCCTGGGAATATTAAATATGAATGCATTAGGTGCTTGTGTGACTCAGTGGATAATACAACTTCAGTCTTTTTCTTCCATTATCTCAGTGTCATTAAAATATTTTAATAAAAGTATGTATTGGATATGCTGTAAAAATCAGATGTGGGAAGCAGGCTCTTTTAAAATATGTAAAATCACTTATCAATCAATACTGGGAAAACAGTTTCTAATATTAATTTCTAACAAAATTAACTATTTTTTCATTTAAGGGTAATAGAAGAGTATGCCAGTTCTAAAATTCAAAATCTAAAATGCATGATTGAATACAAGCCTAAAAATTAAACAGAAAATAACATCTTTCTGGTGGAAAATTGCTACCATGGATATCCACCTTTGTACAGAATGAAGTCCAACAAAATAAACCCCGTGGGGTCATAGAAATAATTACTTTATTGTAAAACATATGGATAGGATGATAAAAGTAAGATGCCACAGCCATTATTTATGTGGTATCCACACTACCAACTGCTTGAATTGAAAGAATAAATAAGTTAAATGAGCTTTTGTAGTTGTCTGTTTTTCGGTACTGTAATGTATAGGTTTCCCTGAACTGGGTCATGCAGTGTCCAAACTCCAGCTACCTCTGGAGCCCAAGACTGTGATGATCATGCCTCCAAGGCACACTGGGCATATGACAAGGAAGGCTATTGTCCTGATCTGGATCTGTGAGTCTTCTGGGATTTTTCTGGAAGAAATCTGCTGTGGTGCACTCTTCCATCTCCATCTCTTATTGTTATAGCTCCTTTCTGTGCTTCCAGACACAGCTGGTTAGTACATCACAGATCAGGTCAGGCAGTTGCATTTGATGTGTAGGGGTCATATATAAGACCCATATGTAAGAGAGAAGTAGATGGGTGGGGGAAGAGAAAGAGAGAGAGAAAGAAATCACTGCCTTGCAAATGCGCGAGGCACAAGCACTGTTAAAGGGCAATATGTTGGGAATCAAATTGTATTAAATATGTCAGATCTGATATTTCCTCACGTATGCTATTTCCACCTTTTAAAAAAGAGATAAAAATAACTAACTCTTATCACCTATCATCCCCAGTAAGAATCCAGTATTTTGTGTATACACATCATCAACCGAACGGAATGACTGATACATTAGGTAGTGTCAGACATGAGGATCTGGGACTGTGCTGACTATTGGGAGCTTATCCTGACTGCTTTCTTTTCACTTCATCTGTCGAAGCCATTAGATATTTCTGGAACAGCATCTACCAGTGGCAGAGGTAGACTCCTTGTTCCTTGTTAGACAGTCTTAGTCATCACAGCAATTATTTGATGTGGGAAGTAAAGAGTGGCAATTTTTGCGGCCTTCCTTTGCTTTCCCTCTAATACTGAGAACACTCTCAAGAGAAATGTGGTTTTTTTATATACAGGAGAGAGGAGGGTGAAACCACAGTTTTACCAAACTTGGGGTTTTGTAAGGTTCGGCCAGGATTTGTCTATTTGCTGGGACAGAACCATCAACTTGTAACATAACATTTGCAATGCCCAAGTTAAAGGAAAACTATATATTTATAAAATATTTTTTACGCTGAAAATGTGACATCATATTACTGTAGCTCTACATAGTTACATTTTAAACATATTAATCTCTTCAAATATGCTAATAATGCATGAATCAATACAGAAGGATCTCCGAGTTGACTTTAAGGGAGTGCAGCTGCCTTTATCTAAGAATGTAAACACATTTAGAGGTATAATAGATAAACCATAATGAGGTTAGGCTTTCCATCAATTCATTTAAGATTTATGCTTGCAACTTTTGTTACACTCTGTAAGGTTCTCCTTACACTGAATCCAGTGTAAGGAAACTAAAATTGAAGATAAAAAATTAAGATATTCTCTATCCAGCTATTCAGGCTTTATTGTAATGTATAAAGAGAACAGGATAGAATTTATTGTAATTTGAGAAAAAGTTCTTCTAAATAAGGTGGGTTTTTTTCTTTCTTCTTAAACTGTCAATAAGTCAGGCATGGCAGTGGTAAGTAACTATGTGCAGCAGGATTTCAAAAAGTCCATTCAATATATGACCTTGAAGAGGAACTTGGAGCATGGTAAGGTGTTCAAGTAATTTCCATCTCAGAACTCTTAAGAGCATTTACATTTTTATTTGAGTATAAAGCATACCTTGGTTGAAAATAGTCACTCATATTACTCAAAAGAGACTGGTGAATTTGTTCAGATATTTTGGCCTGATGAGTTTTATGTGAATTAAACAAGAGAAACAGATCATGGATTTGACGTGACTACATGCAAATGCAGGTAAACAGAAAAAACTTTGAAATGCATGCAAAGTAAAAATACTAGGAGATAGCTAAAAATAGATAATGTTCGCTGAACACTTATATGTATATATACGCTGCAGATGGAGCCAAAAGTAAGATCTCTATTTAAAGATGGACAACATTTTCTTATGTAAGATTCTGGTGTGGTTCTTATTGTTGTAATCCTTCATCTTAGAATTTTTTATGACTGATGTCATCCTCGCATTACATGTCTTGCTTTTATATAACACGAAAGCTTCAACAAAACAGTTTAACTGTTTCCAGGAATGATAGGGAGAAATTGTTTGGTTTGCTAATGTTAAAAATGTGCGTGACTTTACTGAATAAACTGCTTTACAGTAAATGATCTAAATTTAAGAAGGAGGTATCTTGTGGCCAAAAGGAGGTGCATTTTTTCCTTTCCCTGTAAAAATACACACCCATTTGGCAGAGTTCATTGGGTATACTTGATATAATAGCTTAGAGTTTAATTATTTGTAGATTTCATCTGTAGCGTGTATGTTCAAGGCTGGCAATCTCAGAGCAGAGCTAAGCATGTAATTCCTTATAATTGTTTCTCTTATGTGCCTCGGTAGCTCTAGAAGTGAGGGCAAGAATGCTGTCTCTCTTTCTGCTTTCATTCTTCCTTCATTGCCATCCACATCAGTTCAGGGCAGTCTGAAGAAGGACGGATTGATCAGCCTTGAATCAACGTCTGTTTGGGGAGCAGAGCTGGGACAGGGCCAGATATCTGCAGGACGTGGGATCTGAAGGAGGAGGCAACTGGCTCTAGAACAGGTCATAGACAAGGTCAAGCAGTAGAAACAATTAAAAAAATAGGAAGAGAGGTGAGAACATCTTGTCCAAAGGAAAAGATAAAGGTGGAACACGACAGGTTAGAAAAGACTGTGAAATGTCTATGGCCACCAAAACACATCATCTTTCAGGACTTGGGCTTGGACCCAGGATTTCTGTTTATCAGAGTTCCTCTTCTACTTACTAAATAATTGGGATGTCACTGGCAGTGTATATCTCTTATTCCCTATATCAGTGGGACCAAAATCACTGCTGATTATTCCCTTGTTTCAGGTGAAAAAACTTCTGCTGGAATTCAGATTCCAGTGCTGTAGTCCACAATGTAAGAATTGGAAAGATTTCATATGATTAACATTTTTGTCAGACTGAAAACAAAGAAGTGATTTTTTTTCTTCCCTAGGCCTTGCATCATCCCACTTGATTGTCTGCTGAATTGATAGGTCTCTCAGAATGAGAAAATGTTTCAAAAATTAGACTTCGCTAGTGGATTTCCTAGCTTTTTAATGTTTAGCCTGATAGCCCCAATGTTTTGTTTAAACTCGATTCTTGAATCAAGCAGCAAGCACTAGAAAAAAATGATACAAGGGGCTTTTTGTCACTCATCCATACTATGATTGTTTAACTGTATGTATGTCTGTGTGTGTGTGAATGCACACATGTATGTGATATATATATATATATACACATATATATAAACACAAACACACACACAGAGATATGTGTTCTCTGTTTTCAGATGTATTTTTTTGTGGATTGAAGATGGAAAGAAGTGTGGCAGGGAATTACATAATCCTATAAGCAGTTGTGTTGGTGAAGTAATTTACCTTATTTGAGTGAGGACTGCTGAATCCCGCATGGGAATTTGTGACACTGATGTTATTCAGATGTGAGAGTTTCTAGGATTGCAACTACTGGCTGTAGTTATTTGGAGACTTTCTGTTTCCTCCAACTGTTTGTGCTGCAATATGCTGTAACTAACTGATTGCAGCAAGGCTCCATGCTAAATTTGCACATACAGAGTTCCATATCTATCCAAGAATGTATGAAGATAGCTGGTGTCATTGTAGGCACAGAGCCATTTGTAAGTTTAAAGTTACTGATTTACATTAATATTTGTAGGATTTGCGCCTTGGTTAATTTGTTGTCTTCCTAAATGTGAAAGAGATATGGACAAGTCAGGGCTAAAGTGACAAATGTGTTAGTCCTGCCAAAGCATTCATAGTGTATCTAATGCTTTTCTTGAGTCTGTTGGTCAGTCAGCCAGTGATTCTTTCCCCCAAAAAATTACTCCTAAAAAGGAAAACCAACCTAAGAACTTTGCAGCAGAAAGGGTATGTGTTAGAGAAGAATATATTTTTCTCTTCCCTCCTTTCAGCTACTCCAGAGAAATAAGACATGACATTATGTATATGAACTAACAAACATCTAACACTTTATGAGCTCCAAGAAGGGAATGGGATAATAGGAAATCATAGGAAGTAAAATTTTTATGGAACTTGCAGTTCATAACTATGCTGATCAGTAGTCACACTGGCAAGAATTCAGATCTCTGTTTTTTCATGTATACATATATCCCTGTTTCTCCTGGAGTTTTACACAAATGCTGACACACGTGTGCACAGACACTTCCCTCTAGCATAATGGGAATTGATTCTTATGCAAATGACTTGCACATTTCAACCTCAGATGCTGTGTTTCAGAATGTTTGGTAATTTTTGATTAATATTTATAATACCAAAATAATTATACCAAATCATTTTTTCAATAGTCAACCAACAGCACAAAAAAAATGTCTATTACACCATATAAAACCCATTAATCTCGATAATTTATGTATCAGATCAGGAGAGCACCACTGTCTAAAAATTATACCAGTTTTAGAAAGGAAATTGAAATGTGCACGAACAGGCCTGAGCCTATTAGGGTCAGTGACCTTACAGTTAAAAATTTCTTATTTTAATATGCTCCTGTCTTGCCCATAGCCATGTGTTGGACTCCTTTGACACTGTATAGTAAGGTTTCATATATTTTAAAAAAGGGTTGTCTGGGTATAGGAAAGATTGAGATAACAAGCAAGACAAATTTCGGGATGTTTGTCTGAGCTATTGAGTGCCTGACTGTGCCACATGGGACAATGAGCTCTGCTGCTTATGCCCTCTACGACTGTCTCAGACAGGGACTGAGGGATGTAGCCTCCAGGGGTGAAGCTGGCTACTCCTGGTTGGAGATATCTTTCTTTATACTGTAGTCAGAGGAAAAGAGCAGCCTTGGGGTGAGCAAATCCCCTGCTCCTGAAAGAAGGTTGGACACTAAGCGGGCAGTGTTGTGTTTGGTAGCAATATATAACAAATGTATAAATGTAAAATTAATAACAAATGTAAAAGGGCACAGAGATCTAAAATATGCAGGAATTCACCGCAGAAATTTGGAGGATTTCTTCAAGGTGCTCAAGAATGTCCATTTAGTCTGACTAGGGTCCAGGGGGAAATCAGTTTTGGCTTCCCAAGTCAAAGGAGCTCGTGCCTGACAAGGGGAACTGGGGTCCAGCTCTGGGAAGGCCAGCATCCAAAACCTGCTCTGTCCAGAAGGATGGGACGGTTGGGATTGCAGCAGTGTTGTTCTCGGCTTCACTTTCACCCTCCCCAGTGCATTCCTTTAACAATCCCCTGCTTCAGGCAGCTGTTTATGTTGCCTTTGACAGTCTTAAAA